>CADDXX010001229.1:27033-40581 GCA_902810485.1 Alauda arvensis | reverse complement strand
ATTCCCTTGCCCAGCTCCCTCAGGCCCTGCTGGGGCTCCATTCCCTTGCCCAGCTCCCTCAGGCCCTGCTGGGGCTCCATTCCCTTGCCCAGCTCTGTTTCCTTCCCTGGACATGCTCCAGCCCCTCCAGGTCTGGAGCATTAAGTGAACCCACCCATTCCTGTCAAAGCCTCTGCTGACTCAGTAAAACCACAGGCTCTGGGGCAAAGCTCCTCCTGTCCTCAGGACACAGCTCCATCAGAGCCCTGCTCCCACATTCCAGCCCTGTGGCCCCAAAGCAAGGCCAGGGAGCACCCACCAGTGCCCAACTGGGGACAGCAAGGGGCTTATGCTTTTTGTGCAGCGTGGGCCCTTCCTCCTCACCCTGGGAACCTTTCAGTGTGCTGCTGCCAGATTTAACTGCAGCAGCATTTCTGTCAGAGGTCTCTTCAGGAATAACCTGGGAACAGTTTTCGTCCCTGCCACACGATCCAGAAGGATTGAGGTTGGAGCCCCCTGTCCCGGCACAGGTGCTGAGAGGGATGGTAGCAACCCCACCAATCCCTCCAGCACGACAGGAAACAGGCTGAACATCCAACAGTCTCCCCTTTGGAGCAAAAGAATTGTCCTTATAGGAGCCAAACCAGTCCCTTTGGGAGGCCTGGCTCACAGCTGAGTGTTTTCATTACCTTTCTCCAGCACCCACACAAACCCATGGCTGATCACTGCCTTTCTAAACAGGCTGAGATTTTCCTGATGGATCCCCACACAGCCAGCCTTGCACAGGCAATCTCGTGCACCCTGACACATGGTTCCAAGTCACCCTCCCAAGTCCTGTTCTCTCTGCATCACCAGGGTGCAAGAGCAGTGTGAGCAAGCCCTGGCCACCGTGGCCCTCCCGGATGGCTCAGGAGGAGCTTTGCTCCCTGAAGGCCTCAGACTTGTCCTGATTGTCCCACACTCTGAAATGACACCCCATGAGCCACCCTGGAAAGACAACTGGAACGTGGACCCACATGATGGGTCCCACAACAAGAGCAAGCCAAAGCAGGTGAAGTGAAGCCTTTCTACTTCCCTGCTTGTGTGGAAGAAGAAACAAATATGGAAAACACCCTCCTCTCCACATAAACACTGGATCCAGCATTCCCCTGTGTTAAGGATGTCGCCTGCTTTGGCCCAAAATCAGCCCCCAGGTTTTAAATGCCACAGCAGAGCCTGTTGGCACTTCCAGCACTTCCTTCCAAGGTTCCCAGCACTTTGAACAAGACACAGCTTGGCACCAGGAGGCGGGAGCAATGTGGCTTCCATGGGTGTGACTGCACAGAGCAGCCACGGGGCAGGAGCACGGTGGTCCTGAGCTCCATGGGGACAGYTCCTGGGCTGGCCCTGCTCCTGGGAAAGCCACAGCCCTCTCTGCAGTCCCTTCATGGAGGGGACAGCCCCAGAGCTCGCTGTGTGCAGGGACAGGTCACCACTGCCTCCCCAGACCCCAGCCCAGGAGGAGGAGGAGAAGCTCCCAGTCACACCCTGATCTCTCCAGCAAGGGGGATCCCATGTTGCACACAGTCCCACCTTCACCACACTGCTCCTCGCTGCACCCACAGCCCCTCAAATCCCGGCTCTCACTCACTGCAATTCCTCTGCCACAAAACCCTGGGTCTCTCTGCAGCCCCCCAACCCACAAACCTCGGGCYTCACTGTAGCCATTCCCCCAAACCCTGTGTTTACCTGCAGCCACCCCCAAACCAGCCTCTTTCTGCAGAGCTCCCCCCTGAAACATGAACTTTAGAGAATAAAGGATTTTAGAGAAGTTAAGATTTTAGCCAGGAATAAGCTTGGTGAGAATTAATTANCCTGGGTCTCTCTGCAGCTCTCCAACCCACAAACCTCGGGCCTCACTGTAGCCATTCCCCCAAACCCTGTGTTTCCCTGCAACCACCCCCAAACCGGGGTCTTACTGCAGAGCTCCCCCTGAAACATAAACTTTAGAGAATTAGAGATTTTAGAGATGTTAAGATTTTTGCTAGAAATAAGTTCAGCTAGAATTAATTAAAGTAGGCAGATAAACTAGGCAAAATTAAAAGTTAGTAATTCACAATGATTGCTTGTCAACCTTCTGTTTAATCAGCTTGGTTTATAATGAAGACTACAGAAACTGATACATAGCTTTTAGGGTGTGGTACTGTCCTTTTCCTTCTTCTTCTTCTCTTCCATTTTCTGCACAGGGGGGGCTCTTTTTGATTGGTTTTGAGGAAGACACCTCCTAAGTCATTGTTGCTCTCAAACAGATATAGATGGAAGACCTTTACCAGTTTCAAAGAGGAGCACGAATCGCCAGTGTGCGACGACACAAATTGTGGCAGTGGCACAGAACCCAATCCCACACACAGGACAACTGTTGGGGAGCATCAATCAAGTTCTCTCAGCAGTATCATCAGCAGTTTCCCCAGTGACTCAGAATTGCTACCGCCAGGAGCACAATGGAATTTGACTACTTCCAAAGTGATATGTTTTTATGAATGAAGATCATGCAGTGATACCAACAGGCGTTACTGGAGCATCACACAAGAGACAAGATTTTTTAAACATAGGTAAAGACAGATGCAGTATTTTTGGACTTATCATTTATCCATCAATTGTTTCAGCAGATTACAAGGAAGAGTTGACGGTTTTAGCTAAACCTCTTCGACCGCCATTGATTGTTCCACAAAATACTTCAATAGCAAAAGCTATTGCTTTGCCACCTCATGTGACAGAACTAATCATGCCAATATTTGGACGACAGAAATTCACTTTTGGTGAACACGCAGACATCCATGCTTCGTGGGTGAAACACTTAGGTCGAGATCAACCCATCATCACCTGCCAATTGACTTGTGGTGACAAAACAATAAGCCTTGAAGGGATGCTTGACACAGGAGTCGACGTCACAGTCATTTCATACATTTTTTGGCCTCCTGAATGGAATTTAGTCACTCCCTGGGGTTGCCTCTCAGGCATAGGAAGATACGCCATATGCCTGCAGAATGAGAACACAATTGTTGTCACAGGACCAGGAGGAAAGACAGCAATCATTTGTCCTTTCATTGTGCAAAAGCCAATTACAGTATGGGGAAGAGATCTTTTATCACAATGGAACATCAGAATAGAAGTGGATTTTTTTAGTGGGGGTCACTGTGGCACTTGCCGCTCTGAAACTGACTTGGAAAACAGATAACCCTGTCTGGGTGGATCAGTGGCCCCTTGAATGGAAAAAACTGAGTGCTCTGAAAACTCCGGTCAAAGAGCAACTGCAAATGGGACGTATCAAACCAACAAACAGTCCCTGGAATTCTCCAGTGTTTGTCATTCATAAAAGTGGTCCCAGGTCACTGAAGACATGGAACCACTTCTGTTGGGACTTCCATCACTCTCAATGATTCTGAGAGATTGGCCTCTTGTCGTCATTGATCTTAAGAATTGTTTCTTCAGCATTCCACTTCATCCAGATGATTCTCCTTGATTTGCATTTTCCGGTCCAAGCATCAACAAGGAAGAGCCTTTGCAAAGGTATAAATGGTTGGTCCTTCCACAAGGACTCAAGAACTCGCTGACCTTCTGTCAATGGTACGTGGTGCAAGCTTTGTCTCCAGCATGGAAAAAACATCCAGAAGCAAAAATTATTCATTACATGGACAATTTGCTCATCGCAGCGCCAACAGGAATTACAGAAAGCTCATGATTGTGTGATTGCTGAAGTGAAAAACACAGGAATGGAAGTCAGCACTTTAAAGATTCAAGAAATTGCTCCATGGAAATATTTAGGGTGGAAGATCTCAACACAGATGATAAGACCACAGAAGATACAAATCAACGCAAAAATAAACAATCTACAGGATCTACAACAACTTCTAGGAGAGATCAACTGGATGAGACCAATTCTGGGAATCACAAATGACAATTTTAAGTCGTCGTTTGATCTTCTGAGAGGAGACAGTAATATCTAATCTCCCAGAACTCTCACACCAGAAGCACAGAATACTCTTGAGAGGATTGTGGACATCCTTCAGCAAAGACAAGCTCATACTTTTGTGACTTCACTGCCCTTTTATTTGGCAGTGTTGGGAGAAGAAATACAGCTGTATGGCTTGATTTTTCAATGGGACACATCTCAAAGAGACCCTCTCTTTATCATAGAGTGGATTTTTTTATCTTACATGTCACCAAAAACAATCCTCACAGATTTGGAAATGTCAGCACAAATTATAATTAAAGCAAGGACACGGTTGCTGACAATGGCAGGCACAGATTTTGCGACAATTTACCTACCTCTGAAAAAATGATATTTTGATTGGACATTGCAAAAATCAAAATATTTGCAAATCGCATTGTTAGATTATCCCGGTGTTTGCACAGTTCATTTTCCTAGTCATAAATTACTAAAAGCAAAAATAAGTTTCAGGGAAAAACCAAAAATAAGTGAGGAACCATTGGATGGAATCACGTTATTTACCAATGGTTCAGGGAAGACTCACAAATCAGTAATCACATGCAAAATTCAGATACAGGAATATGGGAATCAGATATAAAAATAATACAGGGTTCACCACAAATTGTAGAATTAGCAACAGTAACTAGAGCTTTTGAATTATTTCAGGAACCTCTCAACTTGATCACAGATTCAGCATATGTTGCGAATGTGATCAAAAGAGTTGAAGAGTCACTTTTGAGAGAAACAGATAATGAAATTTTATATTCATATTTAATCTGTGTCAGAACATTGTTGCAAAACTGAGAACATAAATATTTTGTTACACACATCAGAGCACATTCTTCTTTTCCAGGATTCCTGGCAGAGGGGAATGCTCAAGCTGATAAATTGACCATGCCAATTTCACAAACCTTACCGGACATTTTTGAGCAAACAAGATTGAATCAAACATTTTTTCATCAGAATGCATAGGCACTGATGGAATCCTTTCGCATTTTCAAAAGTCAGGCAAGGGAGATCATTACTGCTTGTCCAGATTGTCAGCTTGTGCAACCACCTGCATCCGCAGGCAATTGCAAGAAGGCATGACAAAACTTGGAGAGGTCACTGGTTCTTGGTTAAATGGTGTGTTTGATTTCTTTGACCTTTCACCATTGGGGAAGGATCTTTTGAAAACGGGTTTTTGTATTCTATTGGGGCTTGCAATCCTTTTTCTTCTTTTACCTTGTCTTTTCCAATGCATGAGACAGGCTATGAAGAAGGCTGTGAGGGAGGTGTTTTTGATGCAAACAGAAGGGGGAGATGTGGGAACTCAGGGTTGTCCCCTGGGCGCCCCTGGTGACCCAGATCCCTGGCAGGGGGGCTGGAACCTCCCCCGGGGAGACGGAGATGGTTGTGGCACTGATCTTAGCCCGTGGAAGGATTTTCCAATGTTGTATGATGAGCCTTTGACCACAAACCTTTGAATTGGGTGATAGTTAATGTGTTTTGGTGTGAAAAATCGATTTATGGGTTTTAGTATGTGGCTAGGTTAGACAAGATGGAGAATTTAGGGCGTGGTACTGTCCTTTTCCTTCTTCTTCTTCTCTTCCATTTTCTGCACAGGTGGGGGCTCTTTTTGATTGGTTTTGGGGTGTTGAGCACATTCTGGTGTAGTGGGAAATTATTGGTAATTAATAGTAAATATAGAATACGTAAAGATTTGTATAAACATAGAGGCCTGACCTTCACTGCTGTCCAGACTGCAGCTGGGCAGAGAAGGAATGTAAAAGATAAGAGAAAATAAACATCTTCGAATTTACCACAGAGTCCTAGCATTCTGAGAAGGGGTGGGGTTTGAGAAAAGAACTTTTTCGGGGCACATTTATACCACCTAACCCTGACAATAAGACAATTGTAGGCCTCTCTGGTTCAGAATCCCATTGAACAGTTGCGAAGATGGCAAACAGGAGTTCTAGCAAGGGTTCATTTATCACATTTGCATTGAAAAGGTAGAAATGTCAGAACAAGGAAGACTTCTTTACTTCATCACTTTGGAGTCCCCTCCCCATGAAAAGGACCACCCACCCATTTCAAAGGGCAGACCACACATGCTTCATAGTTTTTCAGCTAATTACCATACAAACCAGGGAATGGGAGGCATCAAACTTATGAATATGCATTTGTGTTTTGGGTATTCAATACTTTTGTAAATAAAAGGGACTCTGTGATCACCTGTACATTGTGGTGTGTATTTGGGAGCCCTCCCGCACGCTGCCCATCGTCGCAATAAACATACACTTTCTAACTTTAAACTGTTACAGAGTTTTTGTCTGTCACAGCTGGATATCAATATTAGATCAATATCCATATTTCTTTAATAAATCAGTCCTAACCAGAAACCCCAATGTCACTACTGAAGTCTCATCCCAATAGTCAGGTTTCCATGCAATGCCCCGTCCCCAAACTCCAGGTTCCCCTGCAGCCCCCTACCACCATCCCAGGTCTCACTGCAGCACCAAGCCCTGTCCCCAAACCCCTGGGTGTCACTGCAAACCCACCGAACCCTGGGACTCACTGCACCTCCCACCCCTTCCAAACCCGGGATTCGGGTCTCACCGCAGTCCCCCAAAACCCCGCACATTGCTGCAAACCCCCCACCCCAAACCCCCAGATCCCGCTGCAGACCCTCCCAAAACTCGCACCGCCCTCCAGTTCCCCCTCGCTCCCTTTAAATCTCGGGGTTCGCTGCGGCCCCTCCGTCCGCCCCAAACCCCRGGACTCCCTCCACACTCCGGCTCTCCCTACAGCCCCTCCCAAGATCCCACCCCGGCCCCCAGGCCCCGCTGCAGCCTCCCCTCCTCCATGGCCCCCAACCTCCCCCAGCCGCCCCTCCCAGGCCCGGCCGCCCCTCAGCGCCCCCCTCACGGCGCCAGGCCCCGAGCCCGGCCCCCGTCAGCGCCGCTACCTTGTACTTGCTGAAGCCGGCCAGCTGCTCGGGGCTCACGTACTCCATGGTGCTGCTCCCGCTGTTCCTGGTGCTGTGCCTGGCACCACTCCCACTGCTGCCACATTGGCTCACCTGGTGTGGCCCTGATTTCACAGCACCCCGCCCCCCAGCTATGGCGCCGCCTGGCGGCCGGGAGGGCCCCACGCGTGAGGGGAGCGAGAAAAGCGGGGAAAAAAGAGCCCAGAAAACACATCCAGCCCTGCCCTGGGGCAGCGTGGAGCCATTCTCCGTGTCCTGGCACTGCAACCCTGCTAAGAAGTCTCTCTCCGTCTCTCTTGGATCTCCTTTAGGTACCAGAAAGGGTTCAAAGGCATCCCCTTGTCTTGGTTTAGGGTAAATCTGGGAGGAAACTTCTTAAATGGGGGTCTTTTGGGAAGCAAACTAAAACAGCTCTTTGCTTCTATTGGTCTGGGGAAAAAATCTCTTTAGAGATGAGTAGAAAAAACTTGAGCAAAGACAACCCCATGGATGGTTTTGTCTGTACTTGAGGCAGGATTGATCTAAACTGTCTTCTTTAACAAACTTTTGCCACATACTACTGGGATTTTATCTCTGTCTACTGTATGTAGGGGTTCAGATTGGGCAGGGCTTGCTCGGTTGGTGGAGCTTTGGGTGTTAACTTACTAGGTGGCTTTTGCTAAATGTTGTTTTTAATTTTTGAAAGATCCCCACCCAATGCTTTCAAGGTGGTTTTTAACAGTCCATTGTATCTCTCCACTTTGCCTGCAGCTGGTGCATGGTAGGGAATATGGTATACTCACTCAATGCTATGTTCTCTAGCCTAGGTGTTAATGAGGTTATTTTTGAAATGAGTCTCATTGTCTGATTTAATCTTCTTAGGGGCGCTGTGTCTCTACAGAACTTGTTTTTCAAGGCTAAGGATGGTGTTTTGAGTAGTAGCATGGGGCACAGGGTAGGTTTCTGACTATCTTGTGCTGGCTTCTACTATTGTAAGCATATAGAGCTTGCCTTGGCGGGTTTGGTGCAGGGTGATGTAGTTATTTTGGTAGGCCTCTCTATAGTTATATTTGGACTACAGCCCACCGTACTATAGGGGCTTCACTCACTTGGTTTGTTTGATGGCAGCACACATCTCACAGTTGTGGATAACTTGGAAGATACTGTCTATGGTTAGATATACTCTTTGGTCTCGTGTTTACTTACAGGTGGCATTTCTGCCCTGGTGACTTGAGGCATCACGGGCCCATTAAGCTAGGAACAACTCTTTCTTGTGTTGCTAATTTAAGTCTGTTTTTGACACTTCTATGTTGGCAGCTTGATTTACTTGCTCATTGTTGCGGTGTTCTTTATTAGCTCTATTGTTAGGCACATGGGCATCTATATGGCGGACTTTCACAGGTAGTTTCTCTAGAAGCAATTCTTTCTACTTTTCAGTAGTGCAAAGAGTTTTTTTTTACATTGCTAATTAGCTATTTTCTACTTCTCGAGCTATCTTTACAGAGTATTGGCAACTATCTGTGAATTAGTATAAAGGTAAAGTTTTGGCCATTTCTCTCTTTCAGCAATGTCTAGGGCCAATTGAATGCTTTTAAATTCAGTAAATAGGCTTGATTTATTTTCTTTTTCAGTAGCTTCTGTAACTTGTCTTGTGGGGCTCCATACGGCTGCTTTCTATTTTTGTATCATCTCTACAACATGACAAGAACCATCTGTAAAAAGGGTATAACGTGTTTCTGCTGCTGGCAGTTGGTTGTATGGTGGAGCTTCTTCAGCACGTTTCTCTTGCTCTTGTTCTTTTTCATCATTGAGAATGAATTTTTTACTTTCAGGCTAATTTATAAATATCTTTAAAACCTCAGGGTGATTCAGTTTTCTAATATGGGCGCGCTGTGTGATGAGAGCAATTTACTTACACTATGTGGCGTTGGTGCCATGGTGGGTGGAGGGAACTTCTGCTTTGAACATCCACCCCAGCACTGGTAGTCAGGGTGCCAGGAGGAGTTGTGTTTCAGTGCCTATTACCTCTGAGGCAGCTTGGACTCTTTCATAGGCTGCTAAAATTTCCTTCTCTGTTGGAGTGTAATTGGCTTCAGACCCTCTGTAGCTTCGGCTCCAGAATCCCAGGGGTTGGCCTCGAGTCTCGGCAGGCGCCTTCTGCCAAAGGCACCAGGACAGACCATGGCTCCYGGCTGCGGAGTAGAGCACATTCTTCACTTCTGGTCCTGTCCTGACTGGGCCAAGGGCTACTGCATGAGCAATCTCCTGCTTGATCTGGGCAATGACTTGCTGCTGTTCTGGGCCCCACTGAAAAGTGTTCTTCTCGTGGGTGACTAGGTAAAGAGGGCTCACGATCTGGCTGTACTCGGGAATGTGCATTCTCCAAAAGCCTATGGCACCTAGGAAAGCTTGTGTTTCATTCTCGCTGGTTGGTGGAGACATTGCTGTGATTTTGTTGAAGACATTGGTGGGAATCTGACGTCGTCCATCTTGCCACTTTATTCCCAGGAACTGGATCTCACAAGCTGGTCCCTTAACTTTGCTTTTCTTGATAGCGAAACTAGTTTTGAGGAGAATTTGGATGATTTTCTCTCTTTTCTCAAATACTTCTGCTGCAGTGTCCCTCACACAATGATGTCATCGATGTACTGTAGATGTTCAGGAGCCTCACCTGTTTCCAGTGCAGTTTGAATTAGTCTATGGCAGATGGTGGGACTGTGCTTCTACACTTGGGGCAATCAGTTCCAGGTGTACTGCACTTCTCTCTAGGTGAAAGCAAACTGAGATCTGTATTCTGCAGCCAGAGGAATGGAGAAAAATGCATTGGCAATGTCAGTAGGGGAATACCACCTTGCTGCCTTGGACTCCAGCCCGTACTGGAGCTCTAGCATGTCTGGCACAGCAGCACTCAATGGTGGAGTTACTTCATTCAATGTACGATAGTCTACAGTTAATTTCTATTCTCTTTCAGACTTGTGCACAGGTTAAATGGGACTGTTGAAGGGTGAGTGTGTCTTGGTGACCACCCCTTCACTCTCTAGCTCTCAGATTATTTTGTGGATGGGGATAACATCATCTCAAGTTGTTCTGTACTGTCAGCGATGCACTATTGAGGTGGCAATTGGTACCTGTTGCGCTTCCCCCTTCAGAAGTCTTACTGCAGATGGGTTCTCTGATAGCCCAGGCAAGGTGTTCAACTGCTTGATGCCCTCTGTCTCTACAGCCGCTATCCCAAATGCCCACTTGAGTCCCTTTGGGTCTTTGAAATATTCATTTTGGAGGAAGTCTATGCCCAAAATTCATGGGGCCTCTGGACCAGTCACAATAGGGTGTTTCTTCTACTCATTTCTAATTAGGTTCACCTTAGCTTCTACTAAAGTAAAATTTTGTTATCCTCCTGTCATGCCAGCAATGGAAACAGATTCGGCCTTCACATGTCTCAATGGGATTAGTGTGCACTGCACACCAGTGTGTCTTGGTTTGAAAGACAGGTGTCTGCTAGGGAAAGCCGGAGCTCGCCCCTTGCAATGCAGAATGCAAACCCCCTCCCTCCAAATTATTATAAATTTGAAATTAAGGGGCTTTCAGGCAAAAAAGATGTGGGAATGGGAATAACAGGTTTTTTTACAACTATATATATATATATCTATATCTAACAAAGCAAGCAAACAAACAAACAAATAGCTACAGTATTAATAAGACAGAATCGAGAACCTCAAGGGACAACACAGCCCAGGGCAGGCTGATCCCAGTGGCTCTGAGGCACCAAGCTGTAACAGTGGGAGATCCCAGGCTGGTGATGAGGTAGATGGGCAGTTCCGCAGTGGTGGCTGGAGCAGCAGAGATGTCCTGGCTGAGCAAAGGGTGTGAGGTCAGTGTAGGCAAAATCTTCAAAGCGATGACGGGACAGGGTCAGGCCCACTCTAGCAGGGCGGGAGGAGAGCTCAGAAATCCCCGCACATGAGCAGATGGTGGTAGGTTTTCCCAGGAGCGGAGTCGGTGGTGACAGTGAAATTCCTCTCGCAGCAAGTGAACAGCCTCGATGTCCTCTCTCCGGTGTGCTAAGGGGAAGAGTACCCACCTCCCAGCTCCCTGTCCCTTCGGTCTTCCCTTCTCTGGTTTCTTTTGTCTTTCATTAAGTACCAACAATCACTCAGTCCTTAGTGTCTTAGCAACTTGAGGGAAAGAAACTCCAAAAAGCAAAACAAGAAAAACCCAAATCTAACCCCCAACACAGTGTCAATCAAGGCCTTACATTTTTGTGGTTTTGATGTGCTAGGCTAATGAATCTACACAGTCCAAAAAACACGCTTTTCCCTAGCCTCTACCTGGCTAGAGGAAGGGCCTCTCTAAGCCTGATTATCACTGTTTCCCTGGGTAACTGGACCTACTTCCTTTTTGGTGGAACTTCCTCTCTTAGTCTTGCCTTCTTCCAATTCAGACACACGTTGTGCCAGAGCAGCAGTAGATTTCCTATCCTATCTCTTCATGTTTTCTCTGCAATCGCGCAGGAAGAACCACAGCTCAGCTCGTAGGGTGTCCCTTCTCTCCTCATCTGGGGAGCGTCTGTGTTTGGTGCCAGAACCTCTGATTTGTAGGCTGAGATTTGGAGAAAGCCATCTTTAATCTCCTCTCCGAGTTTCTGGTGATTCTCTTCCATCTTGTCTTCTAATTTCTGCATATGTGTTTCCACAGCTGCAATTCTTACATGTGTTGGACCATGCACGGCATCTGCATATGCTCAGAGCTTCTTTGCCATATCCAGCACAGTCTCTTCTGTGTCATCCCGCTTCATTATTGCTACAGCAGAAGAGTATTCTAGTGGCCTAAGTCGTACAAGTTTTTGCCACATCACAGGTGTACATGGTACCAAGTCTGGGTTCCTGGTGTTTAGGTCATCTGAGAAGACAATCTCTACCACTGCCATTTCTCTCAAGTGTTGAATCCCTTGTTCCATGGTCTTCCACTGAGTTTGCTGCATATAGAGATCATCTGCACACAGATATCTTTGTGCCACACTTCTCAGAACCCGTTCCCAGAGACTGCAAGGGTCAGCTCCCCTCATTATTTCTTGGTCGATGACTGGATCATGTGACAGGGATACCAGATGCCTTGCTTCAGTCCAGCATTGTAGCCTCACGTGCAGCATGTCAAAGACAGACTAACCAACTAATTATAGATTCATTAGGTTGTCGAGTGTAATCCTTTCTTAGTCTACGAAGGTCCTTCAGGGGATAGGATTCAGTATTGGTTGCTGGTCTTCTGTCAGCTGGTGGTTGCCTTGAGTCACTTGGTTCTCGCTTTGGTTCAGCTGGGTTTCTCTTTGGGTCAATTGGTTCAGCTTCTGATGTTTTGTCAGTTGCTTCAGCTTCAGATTCTGTATCAGTAGGTTTGGCTTCTGATTCTGTATGAGTCGGTTCAGCTTCTGATTTTGTGTCAATTGGTTCTTTTCAGGGTCCTTCCCCTGGATCATCATCCACTGGTCGATCAGTTTTTCGTGTGCGCTTCTTTCCCTCAGCAACTGCCAGTGTCTTAGGCTCCTTGTCTGGTTTAGCTACTGGCTGTGCTACAGCCTGAGGAGCTGGGGTATTGGCTGCAGCCTGAGTGACTGGGGTAGCTGCTGATTTATCTCCCTGCCCCCCTACCTCTGTCTGCTGCCCTACAGTATCTAGCAGTGTGCGATAAGCATATGCCAGGGCCCAGCTTATTGCAATGATCCTTTTCTCCTTAGATTCATCATGGAAGTTCTCTTTCAAGTATCTCCCCACCTCAGGTGGGTTCTGAATTTGTTCATTTGGAAAATCCCAAGCTATAGGGTCAGAAAATTCCTTCAGGGTTTGGTCCATTTCCTCCCATTCTGCACACCACTGAGAATTTTCCACACCTGGATTTACTTCTGAGTCTACTTCTGGGTCAGGGGTCTCATCAGCTCCTCTGGACATCTCAGACCTTATTCTAGAGAAGGAATATATATGAAGCTTCCTTCATATAGAGGAAGCTTACCAGCTGAAATACCAGGAAGGTGGTCTCTTTCACATTCAGGGGAAACTGCACATTCTCCAAAAGTGATGTGACAGATTCAAAAGAGAAGAGGGAAAGGCTGAAAAGCCTCATTCCCTACTCTTCCTCTAACAAACTGGGTGCAATTACTAACAAATCCCCAAAACATGCTGCTGGAACTGGGATGCAGGGTGGGACGAAAAAACTGTAAACTAAACATATATGGAACAAGCTCCAATACATTTATAAACTTTCAAAACAGCAAAATGGCTATCCTAATTCGTGCCCCTCTATTATAAAAGCTACGTGTTAGAGACAATACTGGAGCTATTTCTGGATAGAAAAAAAACTTAGGGACTAGAAAGGTATTAAAAATTCAAAAAAGCCTATGGAACAGAAAAACAGGAATGACCCCATCCCAAGAGACATTATGAGGTCAAGTAGCAGCATGGCTACAGACTGCTTGCTGCATCCCAACACAGAATAAGTACAACCAAAATGCAATCAAATCAGGGTTTTTTTCCACTCTCTCAAGCCCTACATTTGGCGTCACTAAAAAGATGTCCTGGTTTAGGGCAAATCTGGGAGGAAACTTCCCAAATGGAGGTCTCTCTGGGAAGCAAACTAAAATGGCCCCTCCCCACTATTGGTT
>CADDXX010001229.1:3551-14361 GCA_902810485.1 Alauda arvensis | reverse complement strand
TGCTGGCCAGAACTCTTTGGGAATCTCCATGGCTTGCCACAGAGTCTCTGCTTTCTCTCTCAGCTCATCCTGGCTTTGGCTGCGACTTTTGATCATTTCTGTCAGATCATTCAGGGCTTGTTTTGCCACTTCTAGTCTCTGCTTTGTCTTCTCCAAGTGTTCCTTCTGCACCTCTTTAGCGGTTCTTTTACCATCTCTTATTTTCAGGAGTTTCTGGAGTGCCTTTTTCTCCCAGGGGTGCTGCACCTCACACTCCAACCTGAGGTAGTCTTCATATTCCAGATGTTGCAAGGCTTCTCTGCACTCGATTCCCAGGATCTCTGACATTTTGGGCAGCCAGTATGTAGCATCCAGTCCTTCCTCCTGAAATGCCTCTGCCAGGAGCTGTGCCTTTGCATCCCCCTCTTGTGTGTCCTCCTGCGAAGCCATGTCTGTGGGGGAAGAAAAGAGACCCTAAGGTGCTGGCAGAGGCCCCAGGCTCCTCTCAGAGGCTGTGCAGGAGCTGCAGCCCTGGGGATTGCTCCCACCTGACTGCTGGAGCCCAGCCTGGGATGGCACAAGAGGCAGGGTGTCATTCCCAGGACACTGGATGTGCCTGTTGCTTTCCTGTTTGCAGGATCAACCCTGAAGCTGAGTTGAGATGCAGGATTAGACATCAGTGAGGTATTGAGTAGAAATAGATATTTAATAGATATTTATTATTTGATATTTAATATTGCTTAATATTTTCTGCATTTTACTGTGCTAACTGCTCTGGAAGGGAAGAGAGGGTGTACATGCAAAAGCAACAGGAAAGAATGCAAGGATGTGTGATAAGGTGAAGGATGTTCACCAGAACAGGACAAAGTATGCTGAATTTACAAGGCTACTGAGATAACCTGGCTCCTCGGACTCCTGAATCCAGGTTGGACTAGCTTCATGGTTTGGACTGTGACCAAATGATCAGTGAGTGTGGGAATACAGCTTGGATGCAGGACTCAAAGTCCTGCTGAACTCATTACAGAAGTAGATGTGCTAGAGGGCTACAAGTCCTGGCAAGTCGAGGCAAGAGCCTAAAGGAGGAAGAGATCAGGGTGTATGGATGTATGTTTGTGTGCAAGATAGTGCAGGCCTGTATACGTCTGCCCCTAGTTAGGCAATGTTAGTAAGAAACATTGTTGTTACTGTTTTAGCTTATGCTTGAAAGGTATATAAACCAGCGGTGTGTTCAATAAAATCATGATGCAAACCATGGAGACCCCATCTCTTCAATGGCCTGACAAGTGGGCATGCAAAAGGAGATGGGGTGAGAAGTTCAACTTTGATGAAGAGCACTTACCTCATCCCCTGTGACCCCCAAGACAACCAGCAGAGTCAAGTGCACAGGGGCAAAGGACTGATGTGCTAATTAGCATATGAAGCGGGGCAAGGTGGAGCCAGGAAATCAATATGCATAGATGTATTGTGAAATGTAATGTATATGTAACACTTCAGAGGATAAAAGAGAATGCTGAGAGAGAGGGAGTGCCTTTGCAGAGCTGTCCCACACGCGCCTGGCCAGAATAAACTACGTACCTACTTTATAACTTATTTTGAGTTTTAGAGTCTTTCCACGTTTCAGAGTGCGTGTACCAGACACACACACAGACACATACAGAGACACAGACACAAACACAGACATACACAGACTCAGCCACACAACCTGCCCTGGACAAGGTGCTGCCTTCACCATCGCCCACATCCTCCCAGCAGAGCTCCTCAGTTCACAAGTGCAGACATCCGGGGGCATTCCTGGCTCCCTGAAGCACTGGCACAGCCCCTGTGCCCATCCAACAGCCCTGCCTGCATCCTGCACCCTCTGCCCCGCCCCACACCTGCCCTGCTCGCTGCCTCTCCCAGCCTGCTGCTCCCAGCACCCACAGTCAGTGCTCACACACCCCCTCATGGGCACCCCACACTCCCCACACACTCTTTTCACACGCCTGGCATGGCCACAGGGGCTCTGAGCTGTGCTCCTGCTCCAGCTGCCAGCGCAGCCCCTCCCTTGCCCCAGTCACGCCAGGAGCTGCTTCCTGGCACACTCGGGGACTCAGCCCAGGGCAAGGGCAAAATCCATCGTGTCCCTGCCTACAGCTGTGCCTGGGACATCCTGACGGCCCATCAAGAGAGACTTTATGAGCCCAGTCAGAGAGGTGCCCTTTGTGACCTGCTGCTCGTTAGCACAGAGGGTCTTGTCAGCCAAGTGCCCACTGGTGGCCATTTTGGCCACAGCCACCAGGGAGCCACTGAGCTTAAAATCTCTGGTGAAAGGAGGAAAAGTGCCAGCAAACCTTCAGTCCTGGCCTTGAGAGGAGGAGATTTTAGGCTGCCCAGGGGTGACTTACAGAGGGCCTGTGGGAAATGCTGTAAGAGACTGTCTGAAGATCCCTTATCTGCCTCATGACTGTCATCAAGAACAGAGACTGAAAAAAACCAAAAACCCCATCACAGGAGTTCTGGCCTGGCTGAGGTGGGACAGCTGCCAGGTATGTTGGCTGGACCAAAGACTGGTGTGCATCCCCATGGGAACCCGTGTAGGAAGAAGGGGCAGGTCAGGGTGCACTGGGTGTGCTTGTTACCAGGCTGGCCTGTACCTGTCCTGTCTCCATTCTGTTCCCTCAACACACCATCCCCATTGCCCCACCTTTTGGCCAACTGTAGCAATGCATTTGCACGAGTTAGGTCATTCTGTGTACCAGCCAAACTCCTTGTAATTTTATAAGAACAGTTGTAGTTTTGTTATTCAAATGCTCAGGAATTCACCAAGGCCACTGAGGCAAAAGCAGGACTAAAACAAGAACGAAGAGCCTGAGAAACTGAGCATCAAGAATGCAAACCTCAGATAAAAGTGAATAATAGACTTTGACCAATTAAGTGCCTTGAGGGATGTGTGCTAGCCTCATGGACAAAGTGGAGGATCCAATCAAATAATGAATGATCGCGTGAATGTGCATCCTAGAAACTATAACTGTTGCTTATTGTAAACAATAAAGTGGCTTCTGCATAACCACATTAGTTTGCTGTACAGAGGTCCTTTTCTCCTGCAGCCAACTACCTGTGCTTTGGAAAGACTATAAAAAGACTCCCTAAATTAACCAAAACTTGAGATCTCCCCACAGAACAAGACGGATCTATTGGTGGATGGCCACAATAACTTTGTCTCATCCATTGGTTGTTATTCCCCTCTTTTTCTCTCCATTCTCTCTCTCTCTCTCTTTTTCCTCTATCTCATTATCGTGTTGGGGACAACAATAAAGGTACATTGTTTTGATTAAACCTGCAATTCCCTTGTGTCTTTTGCAGTCTCAGATCAATAAACAAACCATCACAAGCCCTGCTTGTATTAGCAGATCGTGACAAACAGCTCTGGAAGGTGCTGAGTCCTGTCTTGGGGATGGTTCTTATCCCAGAGCCATTTTGGTTTGGTTTTGGTTTGTGTCTGGAGTTGTCACTGTTCCCAGCTCCTGACACAGGAAAATCACAGTGGGTGAAGGGTGGCCCAGGATTCTGTGTGGGGTTGGGGGCCAGGGGCTGGTCTTCCTTCCAGCAGGGGTGATCAATACAGGGGCCATGTGGAACAGTGGGTCTGCAGGCCTCAGTTTACTTTCACCTAGAGAGGATTGCAGTATACTTGGAAAAGATTGCCCCAAGAGTAGAAGCACAGTCCCACCATCTGCCATGGACTGATTCAGACTGCACTAGAAAAGGGTGAGGCTCCAGAACATCTACAATATATTGATGACATCATTGTGTGGGGGGACACAGCAGCAGAAGTGTTTGAGAAAGGAGAGAAAATCATCCAGATTCTCCTCCAAGCCGGTTTCACTATCAAGAAGAGCAAAGTCAAGGGACCAGCTCGTGAGATCCAGTTCCTGGGAATAAAGTGGCAAGATGGATGACATCAGATTCCCACCAATGTCATCAACAAGATCACAGCAATGTCTCCACCAACCAGCGAGAATGAAACACAAGCTTTCCTAGCTGCCATAGGCTTTTGGAGAATGCACGTTCCTGAGTACAGTCTGATTGTGAGCCCTCTTTGCCTGGTCACCCACAAGAAGAACAATTTCCACGGGGGCCCTGAACAGCAGCAAGCCTTTGCCCAGATCAAGCAGGAGATTGCTCATGCAGTAGCCCTTGGCCCAGTCAGGACAGGACCAGAAGTGAAGAACATGCTGTACTCCACAGCCAGGAGCCATGGTCTGTCCTGGAGCCTTTGGCAGAAGGCGGCTGCAGAGACTCGAGGCCGACCATTGGGATTCTGGAGCTGAAGCTACAGAGGGTCTGAAGCCAATTACACTCCAACAGAGAAGGAAATTTTAGCAGCCTGTGAAGGAGTTCAAGCTGCCTTGGATTGGCACAGAGGCACAACTCCTGGCACCCCGACTGCCAGTGCTGGGGTGGATGTTCAAAGCAGAAGTTCCCTCTACCCACCATGGCACTGATGCCACATGCAGTAAGTGGACTGCTCTCACCACACAGCGCGCACGTATTAGAAAACTGAATCACCCCAGGATTTTAGAAATAATGACAAATTGGCCTGAAGGTGAAAATTTTGGTCTCACAGATGAAGAACAGGCGCAAGTGACACGGGCTGAAGAGGCTTCACCATACAATCAACTGCCAGCAGAAGAAACACATTATACCCTTTTTACAGATGGTTCTTGTCGTGTTGTAGGGATGAAACAAAAGTGGAAAGCAGCTGTATGGAGCCCCACATGACAGGTTGCACAAGCTACTGAAGGTGGATCAAGCCAATTTGCTGACCTCTAAGCTGTTTAACTGGCCCTAGACATTGCTGAAAGGGAGAAATGGCCAAAGCTCTGCCTCTATACTGATTCATGGATGGTAGCCAATGCTCTGTGGGGATGGCTGGAGAAGTGGAAAAAGGCTAATTGGCAGCATAGGGGAAAACCAATTTGGGCTGCTGAAGAGTGGAAATACATTGCTAGTACAGTAGAGAAACTACCCGTGAAGGTCCACCATGTAGATGCCCATGTGCCTAAGAGCCGGGCTAATGAGGAGCACCGCAACAACGAGCAGGTAGATCAGGCTGCAAAGATAGAAGTGTCAAAGACAGACTTAGATTGGCAACACAAGGGAGAGCTGTTCCTGGCTCGATGGGCCCATGATGCCTCAGGTCACCAGGGCAGAGATGCCACCTGTAAGTGGGCACGAGACTGAGGGGGGAATCTAACCATGGACAGTATCTCGCAGGTTAGCCATGACTGTGAGACGTGTGCTGCCATCAAACAGGCCAAGCGGGTGAAGCCCCTGTGGTATGGTGGGCGGTGGTCCAGATATAACTATGGGGAGGCCTGGCAGATTGACTACATCACCCTGCCCCAAACCTGCCAAGGCAAGCACTACGTGCTCACAATGGGAGAAGTCACCACGGGATGGTTGGAAACCTATCCTGTGCCCCATGCTACTGCCCGGAACACCATCCTGGGCCTTGAAAAACAAGTTCTCTGGAGACATGGCATCCCTGAGAGGATTGAATCAGACAATGGACTCATTTCAAGAATAACCTCATTAACACCTGGGCTAGAGAGCATGGCCTTGAGTGGGTGTACCTACCATGCACCAGCTGCAGGCAAAGTGGAGAGATACAATGGACTGTTAAAACCCACCTTGAAAGCACTGGGTTGGGGATCTTTCAAAAATTGGGAACAGCATTTAGCAAAAGCCACCTGGTTAGTTAACACCCGAGGCTCCACCAACCGAGAGGCCCTATCCAGTCTGAGCCCCTGCATACCGTGGACGGAGATAAAGTCCCAGTGGTGCATGTCAGAGGTTTGCTAGGGAAGACAGTTTGGATCAGTCCTGCCTTGAGTCCAGACAAACCTATCTGTGGGGTTGTCTTTGCTCAAGGACCAGGTTGCACATGGTGGATAATGCAAAAAGATGGAACAACACGATGTGTACCTCAAGGAGATCTGATTGTTGGTTAGAACTATGAGTAAATATCATTGCTTGCTGAATGTCACTGCCATTGCCTGTATTGTCTGTATATAGCTGTATACTGTTGTTGTATAGGTATAATGTACGTGTGTGTAGAGTTAGGATATATATTAGAAAAGAGAAGCGTGGAGTTTGTTTTCAGAAAAGCAGCTCATTCCTCCACATTCCAGCTCCTGGACTGTTCCTCTGAAGCACAGACAGGTGGCTGGTCAGAGATCTCCTTTGCTTTTAGTTAGTTTTAGCCAGCTAGGGCAGAGATGTTCCCTGGACTGTTTTTTTTTCCTTTTTCTTGGGACTGTTTAAACCTGCTCTTGGACTGAAAGATCTACGAGAGCGAGAGCATCAGGAGCTCACACCGGTGGGCCACCGGGGCCCAGGGCCAGCATTTTGCAGGGCTGGAGCAGCTGATAACCATCTGAGCAAGCTGAGCTCCCATGGCAAGGACTTTCTCAATTTTGTCAGGTTTTATTGTTTCATATTATTAATTTCTATGCTTGTAAGCAGTTTTTGTTTGTTAAATAATTAGTTTTTTTCCACTCATCTCTAAGGAGATTTTTTCCCAAACCAATAGTGGGGAGGGGCCATTTTAGTTTGCTTCCCAGAGAGACCTCCATTTGGGAAGTTTCCTCCCAGATTTGCCCTAAACCAGGACAGGCATGTACTGTAAGAAAATGAGGCCAAGGGTTGTACTAAGCTAAAGAATTCCTGGACAATGGAAACTCAAAGGAATGTTTGAATATGTATAATCTTCATTAATATGCATTTAACCAATGCAATGAGAAAGTGTACAAGAAGAGTTAACTCTGTACTTTCTGGCAGTTTACCAGACACAYCAGCACTGGACACTGTCCCTTTTATCCCTTATTAAATTTTTACTTAAAGACTGAGCCTCGTTACTCACACTGTGCAAATGAGCGATGCCCCCCCAGCCCCCACTGCTTTGGGGTTTTTTGCTACATTTGGATTCCCCGCCCGGGCTCTGCAGTGGCGCTGAGAGCGGCTGCTCCCCAGAGCTCTGCAGGGGAAGCCAACTCTCCTCTCCCCTGTGCCCGAGCCGCCATTGCCGGCCCAGAGGCGGCCGAGCTCGCGCCACAGCGCCCCCTGCAGCCGCGGGGGAATCATCGCACCCGCCCCGCCCAGCCGGGAGCCCCCAGCGCCCCTGCCRGCCGTGCCYGGAACTGCAGCGAAGGGGCGGTGCCTGGCAGGTGAGACAAGGCTGGGAGTGGCTTTCTGGCTCTGTTGTTGCTGCTGCTGTTTGTTTCTTCTGGTATACCTATATATCCTCTAGTAAATACCTGTTATTCATTTTCCTGTATCTTTGCTTGAAAGCCCCATAATTTCTAGATTATAATAATACGGAGAGTAGGGGATCATATTCTGCATTCTGGGAAGCTTCCTGCCTTCCTTGGCTGACACCTGTCTTTTAAACCAGTACTGGCCCATCCCTGCTGGTCAATTTTTATTGAAGAGTTCCTGGAGGACAAGGCAGTCATGTGTCACAGCCACTATGGACTCAAGAGGGAAAGTCCTGACTGTCACCCTAAATTTCCTTCCACAACGCCTTAAACCATGGAGTTGATCAAGGACAGCCAGTTAATCTGAGCTTTTTGGATATCAGTAAAGCTTTTGATCCTGCCTCTCCCAGGACCCAGGTGCGTCCCTTCCAACTCAGATCATTCCATCATTCCATGATTCACACTCTAATGGACCTGGCACTTTCACTGGACACCAGCCTTTAAACCTTTGTGGTTTTTGACACTGTCACACAACCCTGAAAATTGTCCCAGTCTCCGTTCATTTGGATGCTGCAGAGATTTATTCCTTGCAAAAAATCATTCTGAGCATTCAGCTTCCATCCCACCAAGGCCACAAGACTCTTACCAGCACAGGTATGGATCCCCGGGGCTGGGACTCAGGTATAGATCCAAGGGTTCCTGCACTCTTCCAGAGCCTTCAGGGGCAGCTTCCCCTCGGGAATCCCTGCAGATGTGGGCAATCGGTGCAAGGGCTGTGAGCTCTGATTGCCCTCACCCACCTCACAGCAGATGCTCCTGTTGCTCCCAGCCTTGGCTTCCCAGCAGACACCGGCAGCCGAGGGCCCCAGCTCAGGGGACACAGCACAGTGGCAGGGCCAGGCCTGGGCCACACGGCAGGGTGTGGAGAAGAAGATGGGAACCACCTCAAGAACTCAGGAGGAAAAGCAGCAGGAAGGAAAGGCACAAAATCCTGAAGGAGAAGAGCAGAGAGTCGGGAGAAGGCAGCCCATGAGCATGACAGAGTGATTCCAGGAAACACTGGAGGCCAACCCTTCTCCTCCACTGGGGAAAGCAGAAGCAGGAAAAGCCACTGGCTCAAGACAAGAGCAGTTCAGCAGCAGAGGAAAGCTGGGTGTGCTGGCAGAGCACAGGAGGGGTTTCAGACACCAATTGTTTCCTTTGGGCACATGTCCAGCTCCTCCCTGGGCAGCAGAGCCTCAGTGCAGGACAACTGCTCAGGAAGGGAACTGCCGGCTCAAGGTCACTGCTAGAGCCTGTCCAATTCAGCCACTTGTGTCAGCCCTGTCTGTTGAATTGTGGATTAGGCAATATCCCCTTTCCCCCGGCTTTCCCTAAGCTCAAGACCCCTGCCAATCCAAAACCTCGACTGTGAATATAAGGGGTCACCCCTAGAAAAATTCCAGGGAAGCCTTTGAAGGAATAGGCTAATGGCCCTCCCTCCCCTGCCAGGGGTTCACCCTCACACCTGTCCTTCAGTCCCGGGGACACTCCCTAGTCCTTCCCCCTCCCCCAGTTAAAAAGAGAGTCCCAACTGTGTGTTGAGGTTCTGCTCGGGGGGGTCTCTGCTGTGTTCAGATTCCAAGCTGTTCTGAATAAATCTCTGAACGAAACTACCCTCCCTGCAGGAAAGGTCTTTTTCCCCACTGTTTGGTCTCGCCTCTGGAAAGGGCACGTAAGACCTTTAACCCCGTTGCAACCCAGGTCTCCCACTGCCAAGGGCTGGGGATTTGTCTGGGCAGACCTGACTTGCCGCTTACCCTTTGGGGGAAAATACTGCTCTGAGACGGCTGTAGCTGTTTTCTTCTGCATGGACCACTATGGGACACCTCTATCCCTGTGGAGAGCACCGCAGCCCTGTCCCCTCCCAAATTCTCTCCCACTGGAGCACTGCCAGCACTCCTTCAGGCTCAGGAGCCACAGGCTGCCCTGCTCAACATTAACTCCACCTCAGCCACAGCCTGAACCTGCCCCCAGGCACCCCTGGCAGTCCCTCCACGGCTTCCCATTGCTGCAGGAATAGGGAAAAAGCCCCATGTGACTGTGTCAGTGCCTGCAGAGAGTCACCAGGCACATTCAGGGCATGACTCAGGATCGAGTTCCTGCTTGGAAGCCAATGGGGGAAGCAGCAAGGCTGGCATCAAAACCGGCCATGGGAATGCCTGCACCCCCTTTCATGGGAACAGCCCCCCGAGAGTGTTTTCCCCTGCCCGGCCCTGGGAAAAAGAGGCTCTGGAGTGGCTGGTGCCTTTGAGGGGCTGTCCCAGGGACCGGAGCGCTCTGTGTGGTGACGCTCAGTCTGTAAGAGAGGAGAATCGCACCCTCGTGCATGGGGGGCGAAAGAAATGGTCGACCATCGCTCCTGCCTTCAGGGGATCGCAGCCATCCGGCCCCACCTCTGACCCCGGCGCCCCCTCCCAGCTCAGCCCCCGCAGCACACACGGCTCCYCCAAGCTCYCCCAAAGCGGCTGCCAGCAAAGGCRGCTTCCTGCAGCCCACGGAGGAGCAGACACCGCCCGCCCGCTGCCCTCAGASCCCTCTTYCCCTGCCCTGCCATCTCCCCAGCCGTGGCAAAACACCGGGAGCAGGAGGCAGGAGAGCAACAAGATCCCGCTCCCTGCTGCTCCCGACCACAGAGCTCATCCCCAGAGCCCTACCTTCTCCCTCCGTGCCCCCCAGCTTCTGGGATAGGGGAAGCCCATCCCAGCCCCTCTTTATGCAGCCCTGTCCCTCTGGTGGGTGCGGCTTCCCCTGTTTCAAAGGTAGCGGGGTAATTCCAGGAAATCAGGCTTTTTACTGCAGCCCAGTGTGAAAGTGTAACCATGCTTTTGGGGTCAAATGATTGAATTAGGGTCCAGATTCCACACCAGCGGTGGGCTCACAGATAACTCTCATCTGTTGCAGACCTCTGACCTTTAAATATTGTCCTGATTCTTGGCAATAGTACTGCAAACTGTGATAGTTGCATTTACATGTAAAAAAAAATTAAAAACCGGAGAGTGTCTTTGGAAAAGGGCCTGGAGGGACAGGACAAGGTGAAATGGCTTCCCACTGCCAGAGAGCAGGGATAGATGAAATATTGGGAAGGAATTGTTCTCTGGAAGAGTTCTAAGAATGGAATTCCCTGAGAAGCAGTGGCTGCCCCATTCCAAGACAGGGACACCTTCCACTATCCCAGATTGCTCCAAGCATCAAAAAAAAAACCGGCCTTCCTTGGACACCTCTCCAGGAGAGGAAGCAAAGAAGAACCAGTGCCTGGCTGCAGTTTTCTTAACCTCCCACACCTGACAGTAACAGAGCACTGGGGTTTGGCAGAGGACATTCAACACCCAACCAGAGCAGGGTGCCTGGATTGCTTTTGCTTTGGGATGTGGACACACAAATCCTGCTCCATGGCCTCAAAACAAGCACTGGAGCTTGGATATGGAGACCTGCAGCCTGCCACGACAGACATCACCCGCCCCAGGCTGACAGGTCACAAGTGCTGGAGCAGACACCCCTGGCATTTGTCCGGCCTCAGGGGAAGCCTCAGCAGCTGCCAGGCAGGGCTGGCA
>CADDXX010001228.1:55617-69610 GCA_902810485.1 Alauda arvensis | reverse complement strand
ATCCCAAATCCAGCTGCCTTCTCTTAGCAACTGCCCAGAGCTCACAGGAATAGGAATCAAGCTTTTGCTTCTGAAAAGGCAGGGATTTGTCAGGCAGGGAGGTGATGGGCAGAGGAAGAGGGGATGCAAGGARTTGGCAGCMAGCTGAGGTCAATCCTTAYGGAGAGGAGGGACAAAGAGCCACAGTGGCCCTTGGAGGGGTGGCAGGAGCAGGGGCTGATGGCAGTCACCGTGTACTTCCTGACGGCCAACCTGAACTACACCTGGCCCAGCTCGGGCTCCTCGGTGGCAGCCGATGTCCTGGTGTCCGTGCTCCACTGCATCGTCGCCCCCATGCACAACCCCCTCATCTGCTRCCTTCGGATCCGGGAGCTGCGGGGGCCCTGCGGGGGCACGGCACTCTGGGCTGCCTTGGCAGCAGTGCCTGAGCCATGTCACAGGCTGTCACAGGCTGCCCGGGCTGCCACAGGCTGCCAGGGCTGGCACTGCCCTGCCCATCCACGGCAGTGAGCAGTGCAGTGAGCCGGGGGCTGCCAGCCCAAGTACATCGCACCACTCGTCTCACCCTTGGCACATCACCAATAGCAGAAGGGCAAAATAAAGTCAGGAACAAGGCTACAGGTCCAGGATTCTGTCTTTATTTTCCAGATGCCATGTGCTGAGCTTGGCCCAGGACCTGCTGCAGCTGTGCTACTGCCAGGGAACACTGCAAAAGGCAAATTCATGTACCAGACAAGTGCTGGCCCTCAGCGTGGCCATGAGCTTTGCCTCAGGGCTGCCCAAGGTCTTGAGTCAGGCCCTGAGCAGAACAAGGGCAGCACCTCGGACTGCAAAACCTGGCCTAGGCAAGAAGGGCAGTCCCACCATCCACCCTTCCCACGTGCCTTGGCTTTAAATCTGATGTCTGCTGGCTTTCCCCAGGCTGCCAGGGAGGCTCTGCAGCACTTTGTACATGAGCATGGTGGCTTGCATAGGTCACCCATGGTCTCAGCACTGAGCTGAGAGTGGTGGCACTGAACTGACCACAAATGCTTTGCTTTATGGCCAGAACAATTTCCCAGTGCAGCTGTTGTGTGGGTGATGGTGGCTGGGGACTGGCTGCAGATGTGAGACTGCCTCAGTCCCCTCTTCCAGCCAGCGTCCAAGCTCAAATGATTCTGTGGGTGTGGGGGCAGTGGCCAAATCTGCAGGTGTGTATCTAAGGCACATGAGCAGTGTCCAACGCTGTGGCAGAGCCAGGAGCAGGGGCTCACTGGGGCAAGGGAGATGACACAGGCAGGAGACACCTGCAGTCACACAACCTACGTCAGCTGGGCCCAAACATGCTCATCTATAGCTCAGTTACCAAGAAATACCCAACAATATCTGATCTGCTCCCAAAGAAACCCCCTGGAGAGTCAGAACTGGGACTGGGAGGCTCCCAACAAGGCTGCTCCCAACAACACAGCCTTGTTGGGAGCAGCCTGCCATTTCTTAGTGCACAAACACATGCTGATTTTACTCTTCAGGGAAAGAAATGTTTCTGGCAACCCACCTGCTGGGTTGGGCTGTTGCTCCTATCCAGACAGGTTGTGAGCCCCTCAGCCCTCCTTGCTATGCCCTTCTGGATTCTAAAAAGTCCTTGAAACACCCAGTGTCACATCAGAGTCTGACCAATGAACCCCTCTCTGAAGAGTCCCTGGAAAGGGACAGCAGGAAACACAGCAGAAACTGCACAAGGAAAAATAGTGCGGAAGTTTACTTCAGAGAAACAAAAAACCCAAAGCGCTCCAAACAAAAATCCCACAGCCAACCAACCAGAAACCCAAACAAGAAACCTCTGGAAAAGTTACATTAAAATTGATAATTTTAACTTGAATCCCAACGCACCTTTCCTGTGACAGACAGACAGAGCCTTTGGGTTTTCCCAGGATCAAACACTGAGCAGGAATGCCACACTTCTGCCCAGGTGGTACAGGCTGGGTCAGCTGCTGGCTGGAGCAGTGAGCCRCACTGAACTCTGAAGTTTGGGTGTCACAGTGGGACCCCCTGCACACATTCCTGGCAGTGGCAGTGGCTGGGTGTGCTCCCACAGCCCCTCAGGTGCTGTTCCACTCGGCTGTCCCTGGTTTGTTCCTGCTGTGGTGGTACCTGCATCCCACAGAGGAACAATTCCCACAGCTGAGCATCCACCTAAGAGGTACTGCCTTAAGGGAGGGCTTTGCTTTGCATTTCTGAAAACAGTTTTAAACATTAGCAATGAAATGTTTCCTCCTGTCCTGCTTCCCACCTGGACAGCCTTTTCCCACATCTGTGATGAGGGGTCAGGGGACCTTTTCAGGAGCCTCCAGCAGGCACAGGGGACAGGAGCTGTCACAGAGCCACCAGGCCAGAGCAGAAGCTGTGAGGGAGGGCACAGGGACACACACACCTGTGCCCAAAAGGACACACAGACCATGTTCATGTTTCTCTGGTCCATGCTGCAAACATGACTCATCCTAAAAATGGAAACCCTTCCTTGGAATAAACACAGATTTGGCTTTCCCAGTGCTCTTTTCCCTGACCCCTTGCTAGGATGAGCTGCAGGGCCACAGCAGCTGCCAGAGGTCCTGCAGCTCACATCCCTTCTGCCTTGCCTGGACTAGATTGGGCACTTGTGTCCTGGGAATTACCCCACAGGGAGCAGGACACAGCCTGCAGGCTGACAGGGAGATAGAAAAGGCCTTACATTGCACTCAATGCTCTTACACCATCCCACCTTTCCCACCTGCAAGTGGACGGGAATCAAAATCCTCTTGGCCATAAGACAAAGCATTCCCTCTGGCACTGCCCGTTTGCTCCTTGATATTCCTCTGGATGTGGATGTACCAAGCGGAGCCAAATGAAGCTGATAACATGGGAAAGGCTGAAGCAGAGAGAGGCTGCTGTGGTTTGACACTGGCCAAATGCAGGCACCCACACAAGTCCCTCTCACCTTCCCCTGCCACAGCTGGGCAGAGGAGGGAACAACATTAAATGAAAGGTTCATGAGTTGAGATAAGGACTGTGAGAGAACACTTCACACCATGGTCATCACCACAGCCTGCAGAGGAGTCTCAGCTCCTGTGCCTGGAGCACCTCCTGCCCTTCCTTCTCCACTGACCTTGGTGTCTCCATGTCATTTCCCTCACATGTTCTCACCTCCTCTTCTTCTCTGACTAGAAAAAAAACCCCAGAAAGTGTGGTCACTTTGTTTTAATTTTATTCTTAAATATGTGATTCACAGAGGCAAGAGGTGCAATGTGTTGGTTTTGGATGGCCTGGGTTTTGGTAGAGGGGGGGCCACGAAGRTGGCTCCTGTGAGAAGCTGCTGGAAGCTTCCACCGTGTCTGGCAGAGCCAAGCCCTGATGGCTCTGGAGATGGACAGGCTGCTGGCCAAGGCTGGGCCCRTTCCAGATGGTGGGAACACCTCTGTGATTTCAGAACAAAGCCAAAACAAAGTGAGGAGCAATTTGAATTCCAGCTAGAGAAGAGGAGGAGGTGAGAACATGTGAGGGAAACAACATGGGAACACCAAGGGCAGTGCAGAAGGAGGGAGAGGAGGTGCCCCAGGCAGAGATCCACGCACAGCCCCTGGGGATCCACGGGGATGCAGAGATCCCCCCACAGCCCCTGGGGATCCACGGGGATGCAGAGATCCATGCACAGCCCCTGGGGAGTTGCCCATGCTGGGGCAGGGGGGTGCCTGGAGGAGGCTGTGATCCAGGGGGAGATCAGGTGGAGGGAGGGCCCTGCTCCCAGGCTGGAGCAGCCTGTCCTTGCAGGAGTGCACCCCGTGGGACAGTGACCCACTCTGCAGCAGCTTTGGCAGCACTGCTGCTCGTCCACAGAGAACCCATGGGAGGAACCCCATGGCCTCACAAGGAAAGGACTCCTCTCCCAGAGCAGTGGAAGCAAACCTGAGTGACAAACTGACCAAACCCCCCATGCCCTGTCTCCCTGCACTGTTGGTGGGAAGCAGGGAGGGGCTAGAGGGGAACAAAGGTGTTTTAAGGGCTTATTTTATTTCTAATTATCCTCATCTGACCCAGTTAGTAATAAATTCATTTTGTACCTCTAAGTCTAGCCTGTTTTGCCCTTGGAGTCTTTTCTCCCAGTCCTTATCTCAACTCCTGAGGCTTTCATTAAATTTCTCTCTCCTCTGCCCAGCTGTGGCAGGGGAGGCTGAGTGAGGGACTCTCGTGGGTGCCTGGCATTTGGCCARCRTCAAACCASRACAGAGGCAAAAGTTCAGAAGGTAGCAGCTCGCACAGTGCACATTTCATTGCAGAAGCTTCACATAATTTGCTGGGAAGAGGCCGACTCTGCCGTGGCACTGCCCCCGCCACCAGCCTTCATCCACCATCTCAATGTGCGTGATCGTGTCCYCAGGATCAAAGGAAATCTCATCGTCTCCATCTGCAAACATCGCCGAGAAAAGACAGTCACAATGCAAGGAGAATCCCAGAGGGAACTGCTTCACCTTCCCCCTGCCACCTTCCCCCAGGCAGGAGAAGACAGAACAAATGCTCCGATAACCCCCAAGAGTTTGCCCCACCCAACCCCCATCCAACAGCACAGATAAAGCAAAGAGCAAGACCTCACAGATGAAAGACAAATTTTCTGTGTTCCTATCCTGCTTTGAACCAGGACAAGGCTGATTGTTTGCAGTAGCTGGGAGGGGCCATGACCAAGATACAGAGGTTATTCTGTACCACCTCCTGCCAGGGGTGAGGGAAAGGGACTCTCGATTCTGAGGAAGATGTAAATTGTTCTTATCTCAGCCTGTGGTCTTTGCCTTTTTGTGCCTCCAAATGGAGAGAAGTGATGCAYGGTTTCTTTTACTGGCAGTACTAAATGGGAGGATTTATTTATTCCTACACCATGAAGCTCCCAAGCCAGGTCTCATTCTGCTCCCCAGGCAGAAGAAATTTAAACCACCACATCACAGCCATGTCCCAACTGCCGACACCACCCCAGGTCCCCGTGGCCAGGGCACAGCGCCTTCCCCGGGGGGCACACCCACCTCCTTGGTAATCGTAGAGAGCCACCGCGCAGATGCCGGGGCGCTGCCCCTCCTGAGCACCGTCGGTGTTCCCTGCGGAGCACAGGACACACCTGAGACAGGGGCGGGAGCAGTCCCGGCCAGTGCCACCCTCCAGCCCATCCAAATCCAACAGCAAGGAGAGGCGCACCACAGCCCAGGGCGAGGTGTGAGTTCCCTCCCCTTCTTCAAGGAGACAGCTGGGTCCTGATCTTTCATTGTCCTCTCCCAAGGAAAAGGCTGGGAATAACTCCAACCTCTTCACTTGCCATCTCCAGTACCAGCAAAGCTGCGAGGGAAGCACTGACAGCAGCACATGCAGCTGCTCCTGTGCAAGAACAGAGGCCACCTGCACTGCTCACCCCAGGGGACCCCACCAGAGCAGGAGTCAGGAACAGCAGCCATGTGGGGAATGGGCTGAAGCAGAGGCACCCCAGCCCCGGTGCAGCTGCACTGCCAGGGAAGTGCAGCCTGAGCTTTGGTCCACTTCCAGCTCCTCCCAGGCCTCCTGCCCAGACCCTGATCCAGCAGATTCCTGCTGTCGGGTCCAGCATCCCATGCAGCTCATCTGCACCTTGGAGCTGGGCAAGGACACAGCCAAGTCTCCATCATCAGAACCTGCTCTCCTGACCACAGCAGACTTCAGGATCAAAGTTCCCTCTGGAGTTTGTCTCATACATTAGTGGTTAGTGGGCAGGTCCAAGCTCCCCAAGACATGGGCTCTCCCATTAGTACTCACCCAGCTGGAGCTGGCTCTGTCTGGGCTCCTGAGGAAGGATCACYTCATAGTCTTCACCTCCATCTCCTCCGAAGTCATAGGTGGCATCCAGCTTTCCCAGGGGGGCTGGCAGCTCCTCATAGTCAGCACCTCCACTGGTACTGTCACAGTAGTCAGAGGGCTCTGGCAGCTCCTCATAGTCTCCACCAGCATCCAAACTTACACTGCAGGTGGGCTGGCCCTGGCTGGGGACCTTGCACAGCTCTGCATCCAGATCTGCTGGCCTTGGTGGCAAAGTGGGTGGCAGCTCTTCATCCTCCCTTTTGGCCTCCTGCCATGTGGTAGGACAGTGACAGGGAAGTCACGTGCAGAACACCCACCTGAGGCAGCTCTTCCCTGCCTCCCAGCACACGGCAGCCCCTGACTGCTACCAGGGCACAAACTGTCCCCTGCACACCAGGGAAACAGCTGAGCCACTGGGGCTGTGCTGAACCAGCAGCTGCGATTGCTCTGGACACTCTCAGGGCTCACATGTTTGAACTCTGTTCGTACTTCATACAGCCCATGGCAGTGCCCCTGCACTGACCCACTCCCAGAGCTTGTCCCATGGGGTCAGGTGCAGCCAAGTGCCATCCCCATCCCAATGCTCCCCCCTTATCCTTCCAAAGCCTCTCACACCCCGTGGCTGTGCTCCACATCTCCCTGCAGGGCTGCACATGAAACACAGCCCCTCTCAGGTGCCATCCCCTGTGCCTGCTCCYCTCCCCAGCTCTCCCAGGCTGCCTTGGCACCTCTTCTCCTGGTGACACGGGCTGGTCCCCAGCACTGCTCCTGGGCTCCCTTGCTGGCGTGGCTGGAGGGGCTGTCCCAGTGTGCTCCTTCTCTCTTGGAGGGGTTTCCTGCTGGAGAAAAGCCACCAGACCGCTCAGCCCCGTGGAACAATGGCTGCTCACATTCCCAGCAGAGAACTCAGAACATTTTCCTCCACCTACAAACCTGCCCTGGGCACTCACAGGCTGGTGACAAGAGTGGGGCAGCCCCAAAGAGGAGCACTGTGGGGAGGGGGACAGCTTCACTGTTAACACCCCTCTGTCCCCGAGTGGGGAGGCAGGTACACACAGGGGCTGTGCCATCTGCAGTTTGCTGGGATGCATCCCACATACAGACAGCTGGGAGAGCAGTGCTGGGGAGCAGTAACCACACTCTTTGCCAGGCACCAGAGGAAAAAGAAGCTGAGGTCAGAGCACGTGGCTGGGTGCAGGTGCTCTGCACAGGTCCTTATATGAGTGTTTGGTGTGCTGAAAAAGAACGTCCAGCGACAAACGTGAAGCTCAGTGGCCATTCTTGGCAGATGCAGGGAAGCAGTTCAGGCGGGAGGTTATCCTCAAGAGACCAGACAGAAGGACAGGGAGCTGCAAGGCTCTGAGGAGAAGTCTGTGTCATGAGTCTTGGAGGACAGGGCAAGACAGCCCTGGCTCACCTGCTGCCRAGCCCTGCTGTGCTCATGGGCCTGCCTCCTGCCCTCCTGCTCTGCCTTGGCCATGTGCTCAAACCGGGACCGCAGGCTGCTGGTGCTGCTGGAAGCTCCTGTGGGGACACAGCTGATTGACCCAGCCCCACGTTTGCCTTCCATCACCCCTCCAGGAGAAACCCAGACCTCTGCCTGTTCCAGAGAAACTTGCAGTTCAGCCACCTTTTCCGGCCCTCCAGCACAGGTTAAACCCCCTGCTACCACAGCACACAGCTGCCAGCAATGCTGCCACGGAGGGACTGTGACTAAACCCCCCTGCCACCACAGCACACAGCTGCCAGCAATGCTGCCACAGAGGCCACCACAGCACACAGCTGCCAGCAATGCTGCCACAGAGGCCACCACAGCACACAGCTGCCAGCAATGCTGCCACGGAGGGACTGTGGCACCCACAGCTGCCTGAGCCCAAGGCTGGTACTCGGGTCTCACCTGCCTCCAGTGGTTTTGTTTTCTCGTAGGAGGAGGTAGGAGCTGCCATCTCATCAAAGCCAGCAGCACTCTGCAAGAGGAAGTGAAAGAATTGTTCAGCTTGGGCAATGCCAGTGCTGCCTTTGGGTAYTGGTGCAAGCTTTGTTCCCTGCTSTGTTTGTGCTCACCTGGAGCTGCCCTGGCCCAGGGGAGGCTGTTGGCTGTAGTCCCCACTTCTGACACCTCCCTGTCCTGGGGACRTGCCCGTTGTCCCCCAGCTAAGGACAAGGGTGTCCCTGAGCAGGAGGTGGCACTGGGAGCTGGAGAGGGGCTGTGGAGCCCGGGGGGGAGGCTGGGCAGTGGCACAGGACAGCAGGGCTGGGGCACTCCCTGCACCATGGCAAGCAGCTGGCAGGATGCCTGGCAGGATTCCTGGCCATCTGCCTCTCCCCCAGGCCCAGGGACACATCCAGCCCTGCACTGCCCTGCTGGATGCACAGCTGCCTCAGCTGCCCTGTGTGCAGTGGCACAGCTGGAAACCAGCACCTGTGTGTGCAGCACTGCCGGCTCCAGGAGGTTTGGAGAGAGGCTGAACTGGGAATAATATCACCTCCACTGGGGGAATCTCTTCTCTTTCAGCTGGGCAAAAAGCAGTGATCAGGAGGAAGCAATTGCAGGCTGCAGCAGCCTTACCTTATCCACTCTGTCCTTCTGGATCCCGTAGCGGCCTCCAAACCCCTTGGCATAGTCTGTATGGAAAAGATGTTATTTTGCAGTATTTTGTGTGCACCTCTGGCTTTGGTATGCTGTGGCCAGTGATAAGAGTTTGCATGTGTTATCTCCATTAGTTCCATATGTGATGACATACAGACAAAGCTAAGGGCTYTGGACAGGAGCTTTTAGGACTAATCCCTCCCTCCTTTCAGCTGAGAGTGCAGGTGTGCAGGGCTGCCCAGGGCTCCAGGCTGAGCCAGTCACCCCTGAGTGCAGCGTGCTCCTGCTCAGTGCTCAGGAACATGCTGCACACAAGGCATTCCTGGGATCTGCTCTGCCTCATTCCTCCGAGAGCTCCTGACACCAGCGTGTGCCTTGTGTGTGCAAAGAGCCAATCTGGACAGAATTGGGGCAGGGAGCTTACAGCAAGCTCATGGTTAGGAATGTCCCTCACAGAGAGAGCACAGACGAGGCTGGGGGTCCTGACACTCCAGATCCCCCACGGATCCACGGCTCACACCCACCCTGCCCCTGTGCTTTGGGGCTCACTGTGCCTCAGCTGCTCCACAGCTGGACACGTTCTGTTTTCAGCAGCTGGACACGTTCTGTTTTCAGCAGCTGGACCTCTCACTATCAACCACCAGCTCCAGACACAGGTGTCTGTGTGCTCCAGGGAAACATGGCAGCATTGTCCAACCTCTTTGGGATGCGTGGGGTTGCACCTCCTCCTGATGGTCCCAGCCAAGGGCATTCTTGTCCTGACGATCCCTCTGGACCCCAAACTTCCCCCCAAAGCCCACGGAATAGTCTTCAGCCACAGAGATCCAGACCAGGGCATGGAAGAGAGCACACAAGGGAGGGAAGGAGACAAGGGGCAGCASTGTGGGTTCAGGCTGTTCTCACAAGTTTTCCATGCCTGGGACTTAGAGAAAGGCCAGGTTTCCCCACCAGTGCTGCAGCAACAGCCCTCCCTCCTCCCTGGGAYATGTCACCTGCTATCAGCACCTGCCTGGGCTTCCCCTTCACCCTTCCTTTGCTGAGATGCTGTCCAAGGGATCCCTATGCCCASAGAACTCTTCTGCTCCTCCCACTTTAGCCTGAACTCTTTTCAGCAGCCATGCACTGTGCAATGGTTTTCCTCACCTGGCCCATTCCCAACAGCTCCCTGTAGCTGTTGCACCATCCTTGCAGCAGATTGCGAATGCCCAGTCAGTGCCCCATTGTCCCAGTGGGCACAGTCCCCACTGCAGCCCTGACACTGCCTGCTGCCTCCCCTCAGCTGCTCCCCCAGCTCCCCCAGCCCCCCCAGCTCCCCCAGTTTCTCCCAGCTCACCTGGCTGCCGTGGCTCACCTTTCTGAGAGTCATGCTTCTCTGTCTGGCTCTTGTAGTCAAAYCCCACAGCTGATTTGTCCACCTTGTCCCTTTCCACTCCGTAACGGCCACCAAAGCCCTTGGAGTAATCTGAGGGGGTGCATGGGGTCAAATGCTGCCCCAGCGTGGGGCTGGAGAGGAGAGGAGAGGGAGCAGCACTGGGAAGGGCCCCCAGGAAGAAGGGACAGCAGCAAAGATGATGGAAAACACCACAGTAAGTGAAGGGTTGGAGGGGACAGAGTGGATGGCAAGGAGCAGCACGGGGGAGAGGCCACAGGAACGGGGGCACGAGGCATTTCCAGCAATCACCTCTCAAGCGTGTCAGGCTCCCTCTGGAGCAGTTCTGAGGAGGGCTTTGGGAGGAGAGGGAGCACCAGTCACCCATCTCAGGGTGGGGGTGTCTCCTCTGCTCAGCCAGGACGGGGTGTCCACCAAAGCCAAGSAGAGACAAGCAGGATGGACAGGATGAGGGTGGTGACAGGACAGTGGTGAAGGGCACACAAGGGCGAAGGACTGGGAGCAGGAATGTGAAATGAGACAGGAGACTGTGCCACAGCCAACAGCACGGGACACTGGGGCAGAAGAGAAGCTGGGCAAAGGGTCAAGGGGCCATGTGTGCCCATGGACTTGCCTTTCTGGGACGAGTGTTTCTCCACCTCACCCTTGTATTCAAAGCCCAATGCTGACTGGAACAGGAAAGGGAGGACTGTCAGTCATCTTGAGAGCCAAGATGGGTCCCTCCCTGCCACAGGCTCCCTCCCTGCCACAGGCTCCCTGTCTGGTGCTGCATGGTGCAGGGACAAACAGCACAGCCCCTGGGCAGAGCGTTCTGCCAGGATGGGACGGGCCCAGCACACACTGCACACCAGGTACCCCCCAGTGCCCTCACACAGGGGAGCTGTGCCTCAGTGGGACCCTGCACGCCCCGAGCTGTGCAGCCACAGCCTGGCACTGCTCCAGGGGCACCAGGGGCCACATTCCGGGGGTTCCAGCTGCCCTGTCCCACACACCTTGTCCGTCCGGTCCCGCTGGATGCCAAACTTGCCGCCGAAGCCYTGGGCTGCGTCCGTCTGCGAGGAGTGCTTGCCCACATCAGCAACGTATCCGTGTCCCACTGCACACTGACAGCACAGGCAGCGTGAGCTRGGCACCCGTGCTGGGGCAGAGGCTCCACAGCTGCTGCCACGGCTGCCTCACAGCACAGGGTGACAGGGCCGAGCTGCTGTGCCCGTGGTGCCCACGCTCTCCACGTGGCCTTTGGAGCAGCAGCTCCGCTCTGGGCCCAGGAGGAGCCTCCAGGGCTGCCATCTCACAAACCATCCCCACTGCCAGCTCAGTGAGCAAAGCGTGGGATGCCAAATGCCAGCTRCTCCCAAGGGCTGGTGGTGAAAAAACACAGGGGAGATGAGAGAAAAGTGCAGATGGGCACACACAGCCGAGAACTGCAGGCACAGGCACCCATTCCCTGTCTCTGTATCTGACACTGAGGGCCAGCCCAGCATCCTGCTCTCCCTGCTGGAGGTGCTGTGGCCAGGAACCACAGACAAAATGGAACTGCTGTGCTCAGACTCTGCTGGACCACAGGGAGGGTGCTTTTGTTGAGCAACTTCTTGGCCTTTGTCTGGTTTCACCAGGATGTTCAGCTTCTGCCCCTGCTCCTGAGGAGTGTGTGCAGTTCCTGGCTACAACAGCTCTGGCAGGGACAGCAGGGATTTTTGAGGACAGTCTTTCTCACCCTGCCATGCTGGTAGTTCAATCCCACAGTGACTACACCTATGGAACTCTACTGCAATCTCACTTCTGTGGAAAAAGCATTTAATGCTGAAATGGGCAGRAAGAAGTGTGATAATGCTTCTCACAAAACACAGACCAGCTCTGATGTCTAGGGCTTTATCTTGGGGGATATGAGGTCTGTAATGCAGAGTATGAGGAGGGAATTACTATGCATCAGTTCTCCAAGCACAAACAGGCAGGCACCAGATTCAATTGTTATGCAGCTGCCTTGAACAGCCACAGAAAGTCCTTCACAGCTAAAGGGAGCACTGCAAGGAAGTTGTAGAGAGAAGTTATACAAATGAATTCAAACAGATCCTGGAGACAGGTTATGGGCAAGCTGGAGATGTGTGAATCTGTGCAGCCATGCAGACTCTCCGTTCTCTCCCTCCAGGGTCAGGCCAGAAAACAGAGATGCCCCTTCCTTTATGAGAAAAGCCCAAAGAAGCCTTCCACAGCTGTTACCTTATCCATTCGGTCTTGCTCTGTTCCAAATTTGCCTCCATAGCCATAGGATGCCTTRGGGCCAGTCTCCAGCTCCTTCTTCTTGATGACCTCGTGTTCCTCTGACACCTTGTTCCTCAGCTGATGGATGCTGGAGACAGAGACAGGGCAGGTCAGAGTGGGATTCTGCAGAACCGTGCAGGGATCTGGAGCATCCCCGTGCCTCTGCAGCAGCCACAGCCCACAGGACACACACACAGCACCAGCTCTGCTGTACCGAGCTGTACTGAGCTGTGCCGGGCCGTGCCGGGCTGTACCGGGCTGTACCGGGCTGTACCCGGGCTGTACCGAGCCGTGCCGGGCTGTACCGAGCTGTGCCGGGCTGTACCCGAGCTGTACCGGGCCGTGCCGGGCCGGGAAGGAGCGGGCAGCCTTTGCAGCGGGGCAGCCCCATGAGCCGCTGTTCGCCCCCGATGCCCCAGAGCCGCAGAACGGGGCCCGCGGAGCTCCCGGCCCGCCGCAGGCCGGACCAGCCCTGTCCCCCCGGTGCCGGTCCCCGCCCCGTCCCGGCTCTGTCCCCCCGGTCCTGGTCCCGGTCCCCGCCCCGTCCCGGCCCTGTCCCCCCGGTCCCGGTCCCCGCCCCGTCCCGGCTCTGTCCCCCCGGTACCGGTCCTGGTCCCAGTCCCCGCCCCGTCCCGGCTCTGTCCCCCCGGTGCCGGTCCCGGTCCCGGTGCCGGTCCCTCCGCACTCACTCGATGTGCCCGGCGCGGCCGGAGCCCTCGATGGTTTTGGCTCCCCAGCGCTGCTCCCGTTCCGAGATGTCGTTCTGCGGGACGAACCGCGGCCGTCAGCCCCGGCCCGCTCGCTCGGACCAGCGCCCATCCCCGCGGGACCGGGCCGGGCCGGGCCGGGGTCTCCGGGCCGCTCCGCGGAGCCGCGCTCACAGCCGGGACGGGCGCGATTCGCTGCTCGGGAAATACTCGGGAAAGCAAAGTGAGCTCAGCCCGCGGGACCGGCTGTCACCGCCTGGGGGTGTAGCCTTGTGGAAGGTCTGAACATACATTTSATAAAGTGAAGCATCGATAAAATCTGTCCTAATATACGATAAAACTGAAAATATGTATATGTGAAATAGAATGAAAAAATTAATACAAAGCCCTTTTCTGTTCATGCTTAGTTTGCTCCCACAGATAGAAGAAATAAGTAAGCAAAATATTGGACAGTGTAGATTTTTCCTAAAACATTMATAACTTGAAACTATGAGAAAGGAATTTGATCTTCTGCTCCAAACTAGAATTTCTTACTGGAAATAATTAGGCAAGGCTGAACCTGGAAAACACAGGACTCTTGTCCARCAGGAGAGGCTTATTAGGAAAGTARTAGAGAACCAAATGGGAAATGAAARTCRTGACCCATGCAGAGGGATCCCCAGGTCAAACCCTTCTGCTCACCAGCTCACTCAGAGTTGAACTCGGTAGAAAACAAAGAGTGTGAGAGCCCTGAGGCAGCYGAGCAGCGAGGGCCCAGGGCCAGGAGCTCTTCAGAGCAGCAGCACAGCAGCTGCCACAGCAGAGACTCACCACGAAATCAGGGTCCGTGTCCCAGTCGTCTCCCTGGGYCTCCACCTGCACGGACACGTTGTGTCCCACAGCTGCTTTCCACATCTGCACAGCAAGGACACAGTGTCACCAGGGCTGCCACAGCTGCCTTACAGCCAGTCACAGCAGCACCTGGGCTGGAGAGGGCCCTTACAGCCCCCTGTGCTCACACATCTGTCCCCAAAACAGCACAGGGCACCCCAAAACAGCTGCTGCAGAGCCCCAGCACTCCTACAGCAAAGCTCCCAGGGAGTGCAGATGTGCACCACAGCCTTTGTGCACCCTGGCTCTGCAGCAGGAACACACACCTTATTACAAAGGAAAAGAACTCTGGCATCCAACGAGCAGATTGTGCTTTCCCAACCCATGGATTTCCTGTGCTGTGGGGGCTGT
>CADDXX010001228.1:28270-55147 GCA_902810485.1 Alauda arvensis | reverse complement strand
CTTGTCTGCTTCTCAACCTTTCAGTCCCTGCCCAGTGGCCTAGAGAAGGGTGAGAGCAAGGCTGGCCATGRTGTGACAGAGCTGGTGCTGAGTGCTGTTCATGTCTGTCACGTGGAGAAAAGGGGAAATGGGGTAAAAGCACTGCAGGGCCAAACTGGCTGAGGCTGTGGTGGAACAGCTCCTGCAGGAAATGACGGGCCCAGGAAGTGGAAGTTACAAGTAATGTGAAATCTAAACCCTCTGCATTTMATTTTCAAGGTGACCGTGAAAAAAGCAAAATGAAAAAGCTCTCCCCAAACAGCCAAGTATTCACAAAAGAGGAGACAGAGAGGAGCTGGCTGCCCTTTCCAGCCCAGAGCTGTAAATCCCTCTCATCAGAGCCCCATCCCTTCATATCCCACCCCTCTCACTTCCTGCAGTGTTGAGGAACCACAAGTTCTCTGTGTTGCCCAAAGCAGCTCCTTTTGTGGGGCAGAGAGAAAGATTAAAGAGAATGTGCAGGAAAGACGGAGCTGAGCCCTGTTCTCCATCACCCCAAACTGTGACCAAACCAACAGGAAGGAAGAGACCTGCAGTGTGCTGATCTTCAGCTGCACTGCCCCTCACTGCCCCTCACTGCCCCTCACTGCCCCTCACTGCCACGGCTGCCTGGGACCTCAGACAGCCCTGAGCACCTGGGGCAGTTCCCTCTGTGAAAGCAAACTGGTTATGCTGAGGAATGAAGTCATTCTCTGTTCATGCTCAGTAATTAACTGTCCCACATCCAAAGCTGCTAAAGGGAATAACCTTCAGTTTGGGACAGTGCCCTGCTCAGATTCAGGCTGTCCTTTGCAGAGACCAGCGCTGTGAGACCAGGGAGGGAAGAGAGCAGAAACCAAAGGAGCACAGCAGAGAGGATTCTTCCTTTTGTTAAACAAAGCTCAGGCAGTCARCTAAGGGGGAAGGCAGATGCACAGTGCAGACCTGGTTTTAGGCCTTCTCCAGGTGCCCCAGGACCACAGCTGCTCTGTGACATCCTCCACTGACAGCAACCCAGTGCCAAAGTGACTGCAGCTCATTGGAATCAGAAGCAGGGAAAGCAGAAAGGCTCACAGCCCCATCTAACACCACCTTTCRTTTTTTCCCCTCCCTCATTTATTGGCATCTCTCATGCCAAAGCTTTTTAAGGTTTGCTGCTCATTTTTGTAAAGCATGAACCAGCTGGCACAGGGCTGCTCATCATCAGGGCTGCTGACCTGAGCTCAGGTCAGATGGTTCAAGGTTTTAAATGGTTCTTGACCACCCAATTCTCCTGCCATGCATTGTGGGAACCATGCCAAAGCACAGCCTGGAATTGTATCACGAGGCTCTGGACACTGTCTAAATGAGAAATACCAGCCAGGGTAGCATTTCCATCCTTTTTCTGTCTCATTTTCCCCTGGGAAAACATCCCCTACAGCACAAGTACAGGGCTACCACACAGCACAGTCGTGCTGGTAGATTTGGAGATGTGGTTCTTTAGAGCCTCAAACACAAGAACCACAATGATGACAGGACAAGAGCCTGAGAAGCAAATGCTGTCCACTGAAACAGGCTTGGTCAGGAAGGAGCTCTCTTTGCCCACCAAACACGACACTTTGTTGTAGTCATTTCTCACTTTCCAATCCCAAAACCCCCTCAAGTTCTCTTACCTTTAAAGGCTCACTGGTTCCTGCTGGCAATCTGGCTGCTTTTTGCTCAGGCACCTGCTTTGGGCCCGTGTCWGCTCCGAGTTCCTGTTTTAACTTCAGCTCTTTTCACTTCCTGCACCCCAGCCCCCAGCTCAGCTCAAGTCAGCAGAGCTGGCCCCAGTGCTGCAGTTCCCTCCCCTGCAGGCTGCCCCGAGCTCCCCATCACACCCTGGATCCCATCAGCTCCCTCCCCTGCCTCTGCCCCGAGCCCAGAGTCCCCATCACACCCTGGATCCCATCAGTTCCCTCCCCTGCAGGCTGCCCCGAGCTCCCATCACACCCTGGATCCCATCAGCTCCCTCCCCTGCCTCTGCCCCAAGCCCAGAGCTCCCCATCACACTCTGGATCCCATCAGCTCCCTCCCCTGCCTCTGCCCCAAGCCCAGAGCTCCCCATCACACCCTGGATCCCATCAGCTCCCTCCCCTGCAGGGTGCCCCGAGCCCAGAGTCCCCATCACACCCTGGATCCCATCAGTTCCCAGCACACCATGGCCTTTACAGAAGACTCTCACATGGGTATAAAAACCAAAGTTGTGGTGGAGGCACAAATCCTGGAGCCAGGTCTTGAGCATGCCTTTTACTTTCAATCTCTCTCCCTGTTACCTGGAGGATTGAGGAGAACRTKAATTGTGCTCCTGAACCTTCTCCCGTTCTGCCCAGGGCCCTGRAAACGCCTTGGATCAAACTTGGACTCCTTGTAGCAACATCACCATACCCACATGAAAAAGCAGCATGGGCACAGTCCAAAGGCTGCAGTGAACTCCAGGCAGCTGTGACAGCCCTGTCTCAGGCTCCTGGGACAGAGCAAACACTCCTGGAAGGGTCTGGCACATTTCCCTGTGCCCAGGAGCAGCTCACCCGTGAGTGTCCCTCTGCTCCTCCTCCTGGCCTTGGTGCTCAGTGTGAGGGGTGGGCTCCTCTGCCTCACTGAGGGGCCCTGCACAGGCTCCTTGCACCTCACCGTGTGCTGTGCCACTCCCACATCCTCTCCCCTGTCCTGTAGCAGGAGCTGGGAGGATCAGGAGGGTTCCCTGAGAGCTCCATGCAGTCACCTGCACCCACTCCTCCCCGATGCTGCTGCTTCCTCCTGGCACAGCCCAGGCTCCATCAGTGCTGGTCCCAGGGCTGACAGAGCACAGCTTCTCTGGCTGACCTCCTCCTCAGGATCTACTAAAGACACACCAAAAATCAAGGCAGGACAGCTCCACTGCAGAAGAAACAAAATGTTGAAATGCTTGAGACAGGAAACATCAGCTGAAATGCCCCATCTTTCAGCACATCAAACCACAAAGCTCTTCAGTCAGTCCTAGCAGACCAGGACTTCCTTTTGAGGTTTTATTCCTGTATTTAATCAAAGCTGTAACTGTTCCATCTGCAGGTATAAAACATTTAAATTTATCTGAGGCATCAGAACTGTGCCTTTCTGCAGTTCAGGAAAGRAATGCAAGGGCTTTAAGGAAATGCTTTGCTCCTGTTGAAGAGTGCAAACATMAGTGCAGCCTCACAGCACCCAGAGCTGGCTTCTGTTCTGCCAGGGGTGGGGACTGTGACTGACTGTGAACAAGGGCACCTGGTTCTGCCTGCAGAAGGATGGGAGGGGACAGTTCAGCTGTCACCTCTGGATTATCACCACATCCCAGGTCACTGCTGCCAGCCTCTGTATTTGTCCTGTACAACTCTRACAGGGTGCAGTGCTCAGGCAAATGTGGAAAAGTAAACCCAGGAACATTCTGTTGTACTGGAATTGCTTTCAGCATGCACACAAATGGTTTGGAAGGGACCTTACAATCATCAGTTCCACACACCCCTGCCATGAGCCATGAGCCAATTCAATGCTATTTCCTTATTCTGTCAGCTGAAAAGGGGTGAGATAGGAAATAAAGGTCATCACCTTTCACATACATTATACATTCACACAGGATAAAGAAACAGAGCTTCTGCAACCCTCACASAAGGCAGCAGACACAACAGAGATCTGCTGTCCCACACCAGGTGATACAGCAGCACTACAGCCTCCCCCTGGACAGTTCCATGACAATGTGRCACAAATTCCATCTGAAAAATAAACTTTATTATACATCCAGGAGCTCATTCCCCAGGAAGCTATAGACAAAATATTTGGTCACTGAATTTGACACAGTTAGAGGAAGTTCCCACTGACAATCACGGACAGTCCCCCAGAGGATACACAGTGCCAGGGCTCTGGACCTGCCAGAGATCAGCTGCCTGAGCTGCCAGTGGAACCAATCCATCCTCCAAGGGCTTTCTGCACTGCCTACAGCAGCTCAGCTCACCAGCAATATCAAAAGCACCACCTTTTCCCATGGGAAAAATGTGACTGTCAATGCTCTACTGAGGGCAGAAAGGATTCTCCTGGCCAGGATCTGGGACAGCCCCTCGGGATCTGACAGCAAAAGTGACTGGAGCTCCCTCTGCACTCAACATTCTCCTTTTGGAAGATGGCAGCCTCAAATTCAGGAAGTTTTTAGAAAACATATGGAAATCTATCTGTACTTCCATCTATCCTAAAGGATCCAGTCCATTTGCATCCTTTGATTTGGGTCCAAGCACGCCCAAACAGCAGCAGCAGCTTTGTACACCAGACCTAGCAGAAGGTTTCAGAGCTCTGGCTCCTTCCTCAGCACAGGGGAGGGAGTTCATTCCTGCAGTTCCTGCCTTTGCTTTGGGCCCACACTGCACATTATGGACCCCTCCAACACAGCCTGTGCAGGTTCAGTCTCACGACGAGTGCATGAGAAGGCAGGAGCAGGGCTGCTCTAATTTCTAGAGGTAAGGCAGCACCTCCATCAGGAGAGGTGCACAGATGMTATAAATAGGAGGGTTTTTAATTTAAGAGCTAAAAAGTTTCATGTTTCCTATTCCTTTTAAATAACTAAATTCCTGGCATTATTTTACAGGCTTGTCAGAGCAGACACATGACTGATTTCAAATGGAATGCTCACCAGGGCCAGATATACTGATTTTGGCCCTCCTTCAACAGGAGATGCAACTGAGCAGGAAACATGATTTTAACATTCCCATTCCTTAAAGTGGCCATAACTTTCTTATGATGTGCATTTCAGAAAGCTCTGATCCAYGGAGCAAATCTAAGGGGTGGAAGAAAGGGAAGACAATTTTTCTACCATTCCTCTACATACAGTGTTCCCTCAAACCCCACTCGTGGACTCAGCCCAAGAGGGGGAAGATTGTGCAGCTTTAGAAGTGCTGAAGTACTGCAGCAACTCAGGAGTTTTTATCTTATTCCTACTGCAGCACCACACTGTCTAAAAGAGTGTTCCCACTTCCAGGCCCAGGAACAGASGCTGTCCTCGAGGCTTGCAGCAAACCCTGGCTCAGAAAAGGAACCACTCCAGTAAAACAGGGAGGGAAGGGCAGAGCTCCTGGGAGCAGCTCCAGCCCCACCCTGACCCTGGCAGCAGCACCCAGTGCTCCAGGCTGGGTGGAAGGGCTGCAGCTGGGACAAGCTGCCCTTCCACGGGGCTGGGCAGCCCTCAGCACTCACAGGGCTGGGGCTGGAGGAAAGGCTCCACTCCTGCTCACAGGTGGCCTGTGAGGCACAGGAGAGCAGGACATGGACAGGTACAGAGCCCCTGCTGCTCACAGGTGGCCTGTGAGGCACAGGAGAGCAGGACATGGACAGGTACAGAGCCCCTGCTGCTCACAGGTGGCCTGTGAGGCACAGCAGCAGCAGGACATGGACAGGTAGAGAGCCCCTGCTGCTCACAGGTGGCCAGTGAAGCACAGGAGCAGCAGGACGTGGACACCAAGCAGGTACAGAGCCACCAGCAGGGGCAGGTGGCCCCGGGAGCGGGGCAGGGAGCGGAGCAGGCGCCGCAGTCCTGGAGAGCCCCGAGGCTGCAAGAGAACAGAGGGAGCACTCAGTCACCCCAGGAATGGCTCTGAACCAGCTGCCCCCCTCCACAGCTCCCTGACCCTGGGGGTGTGTTTGTTACAGCTACTGAGCATAAACCTTCCCCTGACACTGCAATTCAATCCCCATGGAATTCAATCCCCCTGCCCTGCTCTCTGCAGGCTGCCCATGACCCAGCCCCACCCAATTCTGTTTCCAGCACGGTGAGAGCAGAAAAACTGCACAGTCCCCACCTGATTTCTGTGCCTCTGCAGAGGAATTTAACTGCTGCAGGTTCACAGTCACTCTAGAATCAGCTGGGGCTCACACAGTTGGCAGCTGTGAATGTGAAATCCTTACCCTGCTGGAATTATTGTCCATGGAGTCCATCAGCAAGGACTGCTCGTGGCCTGCAGTCATATCAATGCTGGCACTTAGGGAAGATGCCCACTCACTTGACTGCAACCTGCCACAACAAACATCAAATTAAAWTAARTTTTTTATTATGATGCCCCAAATWAACACTGCAATCAAGCTTAGGGAAGACTGCATTTCTCAAAAAAGGAACCAACCCCTGCAAGCAAGSCCTGGTTTCTCCTGCCAAGAGCCAGTTCCATTTGTRCAGGTGCCATGCCTCCTGAGCTCTCACTGAGCAAAAGAACAGGGTGACACAACCAGCAGGAGTCCTTCCTCCTTTCAAGTGAAATTGTAGAGTGTGACTTGAAAGAAGCCAGGGCAGATGATACACCTGTATGCTTTAAATCCTGTGACATTATTTTGGAAGCCAGCTCTGGCTGCAATAGTGCTGGTTTTCCCTATTTTCTAGTGACAGAGCAGCAGTCACATCCTGGGGCTGCCATTCATTAGTGACATCAGCTGCAGGAGGCTTCTACAGACTTCAATGCCAGMAGGAGCTGGAGTTGTACAAACTGTGCAGCAATTACCAGGGAATTCATCCAGAATTCCTCCATACAGACCATTTGTTTTGGCTGAATCAGCAGGTGTCAGAAGAAGGGCACTGTTTTCATGTAAAAGACCCCACCAGCCCATAGCTGCAGTTATTGGAACTGCCAGGAACTGCACAGCACAAGTGCCTACAAGCAGGTCATGTGCTAAAACCCCCTCCAGAGTCAGTGAGGAGAATCTGCCCTGGGCAGCTGGGGCTGGGCTGAGCAGGGGCTCCCAGGTGGGCTTTGGGGGCCCTTTCCAGCCTCAGCCTCTCTGTGATTGTGTGACAGACACGGGAGTTGTCTCTGTGCCATTTGGAAGAAGGATGTGATGAAGTGCAAATGAAGAACAGAGCTAGAACCACCACACGTGTATGGTGTTTGTTTGCTGGAGCTGCCTCACCTCCTGATCTGATCCTGAGCTGTAAGAAGTGCCTCCTCTGCAGCCAGGCGACGCTCCCGCTCTTCCTCCAGCTGCTCCTCCAAATACTTCATATCCTGCCTTGTGCTGCTGTGTAACTGCTCTGTCTCYGACAACCTGYCAGAAAATAACACAGCAGATGCCAAAAAAGGCCTAATTATGGACTGGTGTGATTCTTTGTATTTCAGCGTGTGACACTCACAGTACCTCCCAGCTCCCACAGCAGACTTGGTCACCTTTACTGTATTTAAACTATTTGGAAAACATSAGAGAGGATAAATCTCCTGAAGCTTCTGTTTCACATCAGGAAGGAGTTCCTTGGCTCTGTCACCATGGCTCCACCTTCTGAAAAGTATTTGTAAAGGGTTTGAGGAATCATGGGCTAGATCTTAGTTTCAGAAGGTTCCAAGGAGTTCTGTACCACATCTCCATTCCAGACACACTCTCAGGCTACAWTCTCACTGACACACTTCAGCAGCCCACCAGATCCAAGGTGCTGCTTGGGCTGGCATTGCTGCTGATGCTGTCCTGATGTTTTCCTGAATGTCTGATCCAAAGAGCTAACTAATGACAGCTGCTAGGCACAGGACACTTCCTCCAAGKCCACAGGATCCTCGTGTAGGGCTGAGTTTCCCAACACACTGTCACACAGTAAAAGCACCAGGCTCACCACCAGCCTCAAGGCCTCCCTCAGGAACAACATCCTCCCCCTGCTCTGTCAGACTTTACCTCAGCTGCAGCTCCTGCAGTTCAGGGGTGTAAGTGCCTCTCTGTGCCTCGTTCTTCTCCTGGGGTGCTCCTGGAGCGGCGTCTGTTGCAAACAGCTCCTGGAAGAGCACAGGGATGCACTGCAGGCTGCACTCAGTGCAGAGGACACACAGCTGCTACACTGCCCGAGCCCCTGGAAAGGAGCTTTCCCYGCTGTGCAGCCAGCCCAGCCCCTCACCATGCTCTTGTCTGCAGCCTGCAGCTCCTGCAGCCGCCTCTCGAGCTCCCGGCAGCGGCTCAGCACCTCCCTGCAGTGCTGCTGGCTCTGGCTGCTCCCGTGCAGCTGCAGGGACAGGGCGTTCTTCTCCTCAAAGACCTGAGACAGCTGAGAAGGGAACAGAAATGGCAAGCAAAGAAATTGGTTTTGTGAAAGCAAAATGGTTCTCTGCCTGACAGAGGTTAAGAATTCTCCTGGGAACACAACTGCCACACTGCCCATCACTAACACCCAAAGACCAATGACAATCTCCAAGAGCAGCTTCTGGCAAAGGTTTCTGGAAAAAGTCTCAAAACAGCAAAAAGATGCACAGAGTACTACATATCCAGAACAAGATTTCTAAAGTGCTGATACTGAACTAAAGCTTTCAGAAATATCATCAGTAAATGATCATGTTATATTCTCACTTTCTCCTTGAACACAACTCTTTCTGAAGATGGATAAATTCTGGGTCTTCCATTTCAGTGTGGGAACTGACTTGTGACCCTGCACTGAAATGCAGGAAGTGTTCCAAGCTGGCAGGCAGRAGTGAAGATGCCAAGCTTGCCTTCCCAAGGAGGGATTTCCTCCAGCAGCCCAGGAAGGAGGCAGAAAGTGCWCCCAACAATAGACATGGAACCTGTWAACAACTTTCCTCATATGCTCTCACTCCTGGTCYCTTTGTCTGGTGTTCATCTCTCCCCATCCAACTTCTTTCCCCCACTGTCCCCTCCATCTGGCCTCTCTTACCCCCTCTCCCCTTCTCTCACCTCCTTCTCTCCTCCCCTGCCCCTTCCCTGCTCCTTTCCCCTCTGGTCCCTGGGAGAAGGGCACTCAGCTGCAGTGCAGGAAAGCTGCTGACCCAGCCCTGTCAGTGCACGATGGGGTCTGATGGGGCTGGGGGCCCTTCTGCTGCACCCAGAGCAGCTGTGCCACGCAGGGCTCCCCTCCCAGAGCTCTCCTCAGCCCAGCTGCTCACTGGGGAGCAGGGGGGGACACAGGAGGGGCTCTGAGAGCCCTGTTCAGTGAATCCACCAGGGTGATCCTAACTCTGCTCTTTGGAGAGATCATTCCTGATTTGGTGTTCCTTCCCTGAATGTCTGCAGGGACAGATCCATTCCTGGTCCTGAGCCCTGTTCCAGCCTAACCCTCCCCACATTCCTGGTCCCAAGGCATGGATCAGGACCTTGCTGTTTAACTGCTGAATTCTCAGCTCCTTCTGATGCAGCTCTTTCAGACTGTCACTCAGCTGGGCCTGCAGGTGTTTCATCTCTGTTTCTAGGCTTGGAAAGTCTCCTTTCAGGACTTCTGGAGAAATCTGCCAAGAAAAGAACAATGAAAAATATACTGCACATGTGTCAGTCCTCTCTTTTAATTATTCCAAGGTCAAACCCAACTTAATTCCCAGACCTGAAACTTGATCTGCTCAGGCAAAAGAGCAAATGGGGAATAGACAGAAATATCCTCAAAGCCATCTGAAAATGCAGTTAGGAAAGATCACCAAACYTGCACATATGATGGGTCCTGCTCAGAAGTTGTCTTAAACATGTTTACAATACAGGGGGGAAAGCCAAACAAAACCCTAAAGCAATGTCCACACTGCTCTGATCAACAAAAACCAGAGGGCCAGAATTGAAGAACCCTCCTGGAAAGCAGCACATGAACATTGTTCAAGCTTTTCATTTGCACATAGGCACGGGTGTCTCAAAGGGAAAGGGAGATTTGCTGCCCCCTCCCTCACACAAAGCCCTGGAAGATTCCAGACACGGGTGGGAGAGCTCTCTCCTGCTCTCATGCACTGCACTGTGCTTGCAGCCTTCCCCAGATAAGCAAAATACCAAACACATCCCACTCCACTTGTAGGACTGTATGCAGGGGAACAAGAGAGAGGGTGCAGAGTGAAACCTCAGCCTCTCTGGGCTTGCACCAGGATTGCAGATCTCTGCTGCAGGAAAAACAGCAGGGAAACTGCAACAGAAAACTTAAAAACTGAGATGTGACATTAAAGTGAGAACTAGGACAGAAAAKCTTAGATTCAAAGACAGAGCAAGAGGGCAATTCTCAAACAGGCAGGACACACACCTGGCAAGTTCCATGCTGCCCCAAAGGACCAAGGTGCCCAGGAAGCTCTGCCTCTTTTACCCTCTTTCTTAAAACACTGGAAACCAGGAACTCAAGGAAGGACACTTAAGGGCATCCCATAATTTGTACAACTTTCAGTGATGCAAGTCAGACTGTTGCTATTGTCTCTGGAGGCCTCACAAGCACATCCAACCCTGCAGGCTGCAGGAGCTGCATGCAGGCAGCACGTGCTCTTCTGGCTGAGCTTTCCATCTCCAGTAAAGAACCTGCAGCTTTGCACCCACCTTGCTTTGGTGCTGYTCCTCTGCAGTTTGAGACCTGCTGAAGGGCAGCCTCATTTCCTGTGTGATCCTTTGGAACTGGCTCAGCTGCCTGTCCTTCTCTGCCATGGCCCTCAGGTACTGCTCCTTCAGGCTGCTGCTCTGCTGCTCCCAGGTGCTCTTCTCCTGCCTGCCCAGCATAAAACAAGGGGAATTACAGGGAAGTGCCCAGTATCACTCCTGGTGCCCAGGTCTCCAGCTGAGAATGAGCCAAGGGGGATTCAATCATCACCTCATGCTAGACATGAAGTTTGATAACCAAGCCAAGCTAAAACAACCCACTGAAGCACAGGAACCTTAAAAGCAGGTTTAAGCAAGTTTTCTGGATTTGGCTGAACCCTTCAGATTGTTCCACGCTGCCCCAAGGTGACTTTTCCACACTTTTTGTGTTCCTGGACATTGTTTTGATCTCACTGTACAGAATTTTGTCAAGGAAGTCACTGGCAGTGCCCCTTGTCCCCAGAATAATTTCTCTGCATGGCATTTTGTGCACCAGACCCAGCACTGGTCCCACCACACCAACCTGCAGCCATCACCTCAAGCACAGKGGAAAAGCTACACAGGAAATAAACCTCCTGGCCTTCTGTCAGGATAATACAAGGTGTAAGATGCTCCAAACTTTAGGAGATCTGAAGTGTTAATTGGAGGGTCAGATTGGGGCAGGGGGAAGGGAGAGAACAACAGGTTTTTGTATCACTCTGGACAAAGATAAGCCATAGACCTTTCCACAAAGAAAATCCCACCCTTTTCATTCCAGCTTCAGGCATTCTTAAATGGATCTCTGATCTATCTGAAAACATTTCCCCCCATTTTCAGAACAGAGCATATTTGTCTGACTGGTTTGAGTCCAGTTGGAGAACACAATTTTACTAGATTTGAATTACAGAGTTTAAAAAAAACCCAAACCTAGAAGACACAGAGCATGTGAAATAAAAGATTAGACAGCCATACAAAATGAGTGTGTTCTAAACTGTGATACCAGTGGGATAATAAAGGCTGTTCAACAGCAGCCTGCAATGGAGAGCACTGTGATCACAYAMAAAAGCTCCAATAAAAGAAACAGCCTCAGCTTCCTCTCCAACAGATGATGCTGCCCACTGGATGAAGGAAATAAAACCTACAAGGTCCTTGATTTGGCTGTTATTTCACACAGGCACTGACCTCCAAGCTGCTGGGCTGTAATTGTGGGGCAGGAGCTGCACAGGAGGAACACGTGCCCAGTGCCCARGGGCACAGCCCAGGCTGGGGCTCTGAGCATCCCCTCCACCTCTGCCCACAGCTGCTCTGAGAGACACAAACACAACCCCAAAGAGGCAGGGAGCAAGACAGAGAGCTGACCTGAGCTGCTGCAGCTCCTGCTGGCACACAGCTCCTGCCTGCTGCAGCTGCTCTTGCACACGGAGCTGTGTGAGTGCCTCCTGCTCCCTCTGCTGCAGCTGYGCCTTCAAACGGGCATTCTCAGCAGCCTCCACCCCCACCAGGAGGTACTGCTGCTGCAGATTCTGCAGCTCTCTCACCTGCAAAGAAAGAGAAACATCAGTGTGTGACAGCTGAGCAAGCATCAGGTTTATGACTCAGAACTGCTCAGGAGCATTTCTCACTGTGGTGTCTGGAGGGAAAGGGGGTGACATTCAGGTGACAGAGGAACTAGAAACTCAATTATCMAATACACCAGGGTACTGAAATCTCTAGAAGGTCTCCAGACAACCCTTTGAACCTCAGCAGTTCTGTGACTTGTGAAGGCAATGATCCATGCATCACACTGCAATTACCAGATCAAAGTGTGCTGARTTTTAAGACTTGAAGATCCAAACCTCCTGTGGTGCTTTAAGTAAGAGAAGGAAGAGAGAACATGGACTTACTACTCTGTCTCTGTCACTCTGYAAGGAGGCCAGTGCCTTCTTCAGACTCTGCACTTCTTCAGAAGTGGTGGAAMTGCTCCTTCCTGCTTGTTGTTTCACTTCTTCAATCTTGTGTTTCTTGTCCAGTTCGTTCAGCAGCCGGTCCCGGTCATTCTGCAGGCTTGCCATAGCCTTGGAGAARGATTGGACTTGGTTGGAAGAGCCTTCCAATTCCAAAGACAAGCGGAGAAGCTCATCATCTTTAGCTCTGAGYTGCTGATTGAGTTTCTCAATCTGGGACAAGAGGCCTCTTTCATCAATAGCCTTCTGCAGTTGTGTCAGCTCAGACCTCAGCCCATCTCGGTCCCTGGCAGTAGAACGTTGCTCCTCTTGGAGCTCAGCCATTTGCTTCTGTAGATTCTGCACCAGACTCTTTTGTTCCTCCAAGTCTGCAGAGTATTTCTGTTTCAGAACATGAAGCTCTTCATTGGCCTGGTCTCKGCTGTCCTGAAGAGAGCTCATGGACCTCCCAAAAGACTGGATTTGAGCTCTGAGATCTTTGTTTTCATCGGTGACTGCAAGCAACTTCTGTTCCATTTCCATCAAGTCCCGTGCCAGCTCTGCCACTCTTTCTTCTGCTGTCTCAGTTTCGTTCCTCATGATCCCTGCATCATGATGCAGGTGCTTCAATTCCTTCCGCAGCCTGTCCTCAGCCTCGCCCACTCTCCTGGCTGCATCCCTCTGAACACATTCCAGCTCCCCTTCAAGTTCTGTTATTCTTTTCTGGAAGAGGGAGAGCTCCTGACTCAGTTCTTGCACCTCTTTCTCTCGAGCCTTCAGCTGTGCCTGGCACTCCAGGAGGGGACTCCCCTCGAGCAGCGCTGCCCTCTCACCCTGCAGCCGGGACACAGAGGATGTGAGGGTTTCAATCTCCTGAGACATACTGACTTTATCCTCTCTTAAGGCTTCCATGCCCTTCCTGAGATCATCCTGAGCACGCTCAGACTCCTTCAGCTGTGTTTCTAAGGTTGCCTTCTCATTTTCCAGAGTCTGGATGCGCTGCAGCTGCGTTTTGAGGAGCTGCTTCTGTTGGGAGTCCTTGATTGAAATCACTTGGTTCAGGTCTTCCCTGTAGCGCACCAGCTCTGCCTTCAGCTTGGCATTCTCCGAGTTGAGGTCATCCATCTGGCTGTGGAAACCTCTCATCTCTTCCTTGAGCTCGTTGTTTTCAGCAGCAGCCTCCTGAATGAGCTGGTCTTTTTCCAAGATGATGACCAGGTGGCGTTCCTCGAGCTGCCTGTAGTCCCTCAGGACGCGGTCSCGGTCGTCCTGCAGGGATGACATGGACTTGGTGAAGGAGTCCAGTTGTGCCTTCTGCTGCTTACTTTCTTCTCTGCTTATCTTCATCTTTTCAGTGAGATGATCGAGTTTGTCAAGAAATTTGTTCTTCTCATTTTCCAAGGCTTTTTTATCTTCTTCCTCCTTACTCAGCCTACACTGCAACTCCTTCATCTCTTCAGAATGTTGCTGCTGTAAYTCAGCTAGAGCAGCCATCACTGCTTCTTCTTTGGCAGACAGCAAACTCATGATCTTTTGGTCTTTGGCACTGGTTTCTTCATGCAGCTTATTTGTTAGGTCCTTGGAAGCCCKCAGATCAGCTTCGAGCTGTTCACAGCTGAGTTTCAAATTCTGGATGCTGGTCTCTTGCTGCTTGACCACAGCCCCCAGCTCTTCCCTGGCCAGCTCACATTGGGTGTAGGAAYTCTGTAAGTCAGCAAGCTGGTGTCTCAGGCTGCTCATTTCTGACTCCAGTTCCTGCTGCTCATTCTGAGATTTGCTGTACAGCTTCTGAGATCCCTCAAGCCGACTCAGAAGCTCTTGTTTTTCCTCCTGCAGCATTTCACAAGTCTTCTGATGATGCTGAATCTCCTTCCTGCAGTCAGCCTCCCAGTCTTTCTTGTTACCTTCCAGCCTGAAAACAGAAAAGATAAAGTTTATCAAAAATCCACGAAGTATCTCAGTGTCTAAACCCACACCAACATTGTTCTTATACTAATTTGGAAAAGCCACAGAATTTGTTTTACTTAAAGAAAGCAAGCTGTAAGTTTCTCTCAATTTAAAATTCAAGATATCTTTTAAAGCTCTGACTGTACTACTGCCTGAAAGGGATGGTGCCAGGGGAACATATTATTTTAAAGTTGTTCATGTCAATACTGAMAAAAATGGAGGCACTTAAATACTGAATGTCCTCACCTCCTTGTGATTACATCACTTCTCTCATCCATTGTAACTAACAACAAAAACAACCCCACGCCACCCCACAATGAAATTGCTGTTCTGATACCTCTGRTGCCCATTTCATGCTTCAGCATGCAAAGACACAGCATATGAACTTCATAAAACAATTTCACTCATGTAAGAATAGTTTGGTTTTGAATTTTGGAAATACACAGGTRTGTACACATTTTGACAGGTTTCCATATCTCCATCTTCCCCTTAATATTTATTTTGGGATTAAACTGGAATTATGCATCCTAATGCCCTCGTGACCTCTCAGTGCAAAAACGCAGTGCAAAAGAAACTTTTCAATTAATCTGACATTGGAAAGACTGTGGATAGCAATGAGATGGTGAGTGCTTGTCACAGAGAGCAGATTCAGCACAGGTTCCCTAATGACGCGAGGGACTATTCCAGAGTGATCATCCCGTGTCCTTGTGCACACAACAAAGTGACCTCTTCCTGATAACCCCCCTCACACAGCTTTTTTACCTGGATATATGAGCTTGGAGTTCCTCCACACGCAGGCTCATGTGTTCCATCTGGTCCTTCAGCACAACACAAGCTTCCTCTTTTGAACGGATTTCTTCCTCCTTCTTYTGAATAGTTTCAGTGAATTTCTTCTCCCATGTTTTGGACTCATCCATCACTCTGTCCCTATCGTCCTGAAGGGAAGACATGCTCCTGGAGAAGGCTGCAAGCTGGGCTAGTGTTTGGTTTAGGCTGCCTTCCAGCTGCTTGGCTTCCTGATCCTTTGTCTTCAAGGAGTCCTGCAGATCACCAACAGCTGCTTCCATTTGGTCTTTCTCCCTCTGTAATGTTGCCAGCTTCTCTTCCATGTTTTTGATCTCCTTTGAGTGCTTGTCTTTTTCCTGTTCCAGTCTTCTCTCAAAGTCCTCATCCTTTTTCTTCATTTGAATTTTAATTTTCTCTTTGTTTGCTTGCAACTCTTCTTTCACTTTGATACTCTCAGCTAGAACTCTTGCTGCCTCACTCTGAGTGTCATCCAGCACTACTCTGCAGAGAGCAAGCTCTGCCTGGGCTTTCTTGGTGTCTTCAACTGCTTTAGCTGAACTTTCTTTGGCTGCTTCTACCTCTTTCTGAGTCTCACTCTGCAGAAATTCCAGAGCTTTAACAGTTCTTTCTAAACTACTGTTCTTTTCCTGGCTTTTAATACAGTCCTTCTGCAGCTGCTTAATCTCCTGCTGCTTCTGTTTCAGCAGTTCTTGAAGCTCCTTTATATGTGTGCTGCTTTCTCCTCTCCAGTTGTAGTTGAGCTTTTCTACAAATTCCTTTTGCTTTTCAGGACCTGCTTTGCCTTTCTCCTTTGCCATCTGACTTTTCTCCTCCTCCAGTTCGTGCATCATTCTCTGCAAGCTCTGAAGCTCGTGTTTCAGTTGATCATTTTTGATTTGGAAGTCTGTTGCATCCTGCTGGTAGTTTCCAATACTTCCATTAAGTTCTGCCAGCTGATTCATGAGCCTTTCCTCCAAGTCATCCTTTTCAGCCTCCAGAGCCTCCTTCAGTGCTGTCACTCTGACCAGATCCTCTCTGGCTTTTTGGGCTGTGTGCTCCATCTCTGCTACTGTAGCCTGCAGATCATTCACTTCATGGACTTTCTCTTCCATTTGSTGCTCTAAAGCCTTTTTCTCACCTGCTAAAGTCTCAGCACACCTACGGACGTCCTCCAGCTCTTGCTCTGAAGCCCTTTTCTTGTCTTCCAGCTCTGTAATTTGCCTGGTGAGCTCAGCTATTTGCTGTCTGTAGGTATCAGGATCCTCACAAGGTCCATCACTTTCAAATGCCTCCTTTTCCAGCTCTGCAGCAGGAGGCTCTGGTCTCAAAGTTACATCCACCTGATTTTCAGACCTTTCCATTGCTGATGCTGTGGCAACTGACTCATTTGTTTCTTCCCCCATTGTCTGCTGGGCAACAGACSTGTCCACAAGTTCTCTGCTTTCCTCCAGCTTAGCTTCTGTTACCTGCAAAAGGCACTTCAGGTCCATGATCTCTTGATTAAGAGATTCCTTCTCAGCCATCACTGTCTCAAGCTGAGTAGAAAGAGCCTGGCACTCCCTCCTAGAGCACTCCAGATCTTCTTTCAGGCTGGTGTTTGTAAAGCTCTCTCCATCTGTAAAATGCATCTCTGCTCTAAGCTTCTCGTTCTCCTCCTCTAGTTCCAGGATCTTTTGCTGCTTTGATTTTGCAAATTTCCTCATTTTCTCCTTCATTTCCTCAATTTCCTGCTCAGCTTCCTGTAGCTGCCTATCCGTTTCCTCTTTTTTTGCCTCAGCCCTCTTTAGCTGAACGCAGATTTCCTGCTTTTCCTGCCTGACAGTTTCCAGCACGCGCTGAATTCGCTCAGCCTCRTTGCTCACATTCTCATATGACTGCAGCAGAGTTTCATACTCTCCCTGGAGCTCCTTGTGCTTCTCCTGCCACTCAGAACTCTCAGTGGCTTGAAAGCTCTTCAATGATTCCACCTCCTYCTCCAGCTTCTCTTTCTCTAGAACAGCTCTGTCCAGAGTGAGTGTAAGATTTTTACAGCATCCATCAAGATTCTGATTTTCTCTAAGGAGTTTCTCAATTTCTGCAGTAAGTGTTTCTCTCTCTCCAGCGAGGCATGCTAACTTTTCTGTTAAAGTATCTGATTCTTTAACATGGCCACGTATTTGGCTTTCCATATCTGTCAGCTTGACAGAAAGGTTGTCAATAGTAGTTTTAGCATTGGCCAGCTCTTCTTTCAGAGATCTGCTCTCCTTTAGRGCCTCTTTTCTAGAGATAAGTGCAGCTTGTAACTTCCTCTGCATTTGGCTCTTCTGTTTAGCTGCTTCTGCATTGTCCTCGTGCTTCTCCTGCATTTCAAGCACYTCTGTTTGCAGTCGCTTGTTCTGCTCCTCGTGCATCTGAGCCTGAGCTTCCAGCTGACTGCAGAGTCTTTGCACTGAGTCCTCTTTTTCCAGCAATTCTGCCTGCACATTACTGAGAGCTTCRCTCTTCTCCTTTAACTGCTGCCTGAGAAATTCCATTTCTTCATCCTTTTGATGCACAAGGATTTTCAAGTCTTCCAGACTGGCCACTCCAGGAATCTCCTCCAATTCTGCCTGAAGACTTGCTCCCTTGGCTTCAGCTTGGTCAGAGGCTTTCTTTAGCCCTTCTATCTCTATAAACAACTGTGCTATGTGCTGTTGCAAATCAAAGATTAATTCTGATTTGTGAGCAAGTTCCCTTTGCRTATGGCTGAGGTTACATTCCAATGTCTCTTTCTCTGTCTGCAATTTGTCAAGGTGTTCTTTCAGCTCTTCCTCGGACACATCTGCATCTTGTCCAAGCTTGTTATTTGTTGTATCTTCTGCTTCCATGCATGAAGAATCCAATTTACCTTGACTCCCCAAAACACTCTCTGCTGATCCTTTCTGTTCCTGGAGTTGTCTGAGCTGAGCCTGGATGCTGTCCTTCTCTTTGCTTTGCTGATCAAATTGTTCYTGCAGGATGTTGTAATCATCTTTCTGCTGTTTCAGTTGTTCTCTGTGATGCCTGTCTTTTTCTTGAGCCTTTTTTATAGTGTCTTTGCGAGATACCAGAGCTTCTTGGAGTTTTTTCTGAAGTTGTTCTTTTTCTTGTTCAAGAATTGAAATCCTTTCTTTAAGAGCAGACTCCTGTTTTTCTTCCAGATTGGTACCTGTTGAACTGTGTTTTTCATTTTCTTCATGATCATCTGGTCTCTCATTGGTTTCAGTTACTTTGTCAGGAATTGTCTGGTGCTCCATGACTGCATCTTTAACTGAAGCAGCGTCTGCCTCACCTTGCAAGCTYTGCCTCATCTCCTCAGTCACTGCCTGCAGCTGTGCTCCAGTGGTTTCTTTATCCCTCCGGGTGCTCTGCAGCTCAGGTTCCTTTGCAGAAAGCAGCTGAATTACAGAGTCCTCACTGGGACGGTCTTCAAGACTCATTTCTTTGCTGATTGTGCTTCTCATGTTTTCTCCCCCTGCAGCTGCCTGAGCCACTGAGGTTTCTGATTTCTGTTCTAATTCATTCTCCAGTCTGGTCACCTTCTTCAGAAGCTCCTTCCTGTTCACAAGTGCTGCCTGCAGCTTCCTCTTCACCTGCTCATTTTCTTTCCTCAGAAGTTCAACCTGATTTACCAATTCCTCCTTTTCTTTACTCACTGCTCCTGCCCCATTCTGCTGCTCGCATGCCTCACATTTCAGACATGTATCTTTTGCTCCTTTGTTCTGTTCTTTTTCTTCCTGGGATTTCAATAGCAGACTTGTCTGCTCCTTAAGACTCTTCAGCTCATTTCCCAGAGCAAACTTCTCCTCATTCAGCAGGACCATTTTCTCAGACATGCTGATACTGATCTCTGCCACCTGTTGGTCCTTTTCCAGCARGGCTTGTTGCAGGCTCTCCATAGACCTGGTGTGCTCAGCAACAAGCTGTTCCAGCCTTGCTGTCTCGTGTCCCTTTAAGGACAACTTGTGGGAAAGCTCTTCCATCTCTGCCCTATTCTTACTCAAAAATTGTCTCAGATCAAGTATTTCACATTCCTTTGTCTCAACCTGGCTCCTCAGATCCTTCAGTTGCATGTCCTGGTCAGAAAGCTGAAGTTGTGCTTCATCCAAGTCCTTCTGCAAAGCTTCAATTTTTATATCCTTGGATTTAAATTCATTTTTAAGGCTCTGGATTTGCTCTCTTAGAAGACTGCTTTGACTGTCTGACAGTCTCTGCTTTTCTGAAAGAGCTAGTTCTTCCTCCAGTCGTTTCACTTGCTCCTTCAGTTCTTTTATGGTAGAAAGTTCTTTTGCCTGACACAAGAGCTGATCTTGTTCTTCAGTCAAAACACAAAATGTACTGTCAGGATCCTCCATTTTTTTTCTGTATTCCTCAGCCAGCTGGCTTAGCCTATTTATTTCTGCACATTTTTCTCCGAGTTCTTTCCTAAAGGATTCTTCTGATTTCTGCAGAATAATTTGCAGTTCTGTAATTTGGTTCTGTAACTTTATCAGTTCTTGAGACTGAGAGGTGCSAGGGCTTCCCTGAGGCTCCTCTTGGAGACTGATTCCATTTTCCTGAAGAAAGTCAGTTTGCTGCATTTCTGTTTCTCTCMGTAAGGAGACACTCTGTGTATCTGAAGCCTTCTGCTCTTCCCTCTCCAGACTCTGTGAATTCTCTTCCAGCTGGCCAGCTTCTGTTTGGCTGCCTGTAGAAGTCTGGCCACTGGGCTCCTTGAGCTGGCTTTTCAGAAAAGTGATTTCTTCTTGGGCTTCTTGCAGTTCCAGCAGCAGAACTGACAGCTCTTTCTGTTTCTCTGCAGCAATATATTCTAGAATTCCAGGTGGACAACTTTCCTCAGTAAACTGCTGCCTTCCATTGGTAACGCCATCTGTTCTTGCCTGAAAGAAAACAGCAGGTATCATTTTTCCTTTGAATCTTGTGAAAGGGCCACTTTTGGAAGTATCTGCTTTCCACATTTTGTAGCTTTTGCAGCTTTCTCAAGCTGGCTTCTGCAATAAAGGGAAGCCTTGCTAATAACAGGGGGTCTCTGTCTTGGCAGTGGGGGTGGATGAGGTRACATCCAGAGGTCCCTTCCAACCCCAGCTATTCTGTGATTCTGTGACTTCCCAGGCCCCTTCTGCAAATCTCAGTTTCTGAAGTTGCAGCATGAAGGATTCTGGCTTCAGGATCAGACCCTGAGGGACACTCCCTGTTCCCTTTCTCCCTTTCCCTGCCCATTACAAGGCAGCACAACTCTGCACTGCTGCAGCTCCCCTGTGGCTCTCACCAGCCCTCTGGTGCACTTCACCAGCCACATTTCTGTGCCATCCCATTCACAGCCTTTGAATAAGGAGGTTTTGTGCCCTGTCCCATCTGCCCATTGCACCTGGCAGGGAAGCAGGATGGGAGCCTGAATTCCAATCTGGGTCCATGCTCAAAGGGAAAGCACTGCACAAAGCACCTGCAGCAAAGTGCTCATTCCAACTAACTCCCTCAAGGTTTCTTCCCATCCCCAAAACAGATTCCCAAAGAAAAGCAGTCACTAATCCTCCCCAGAGAGCTTGGATCAACAGGCTGCACTCTAAGGGCTGTTCATCAGTTTGGAGGGCAGAAACAATTTATGGGGAATTCACAAAAGTGTGAATTTATGGGGAACCATTAAAGGAGAGCTGCTCTTAAAAAGTCTGCTGTCATAATGAAATAACCACTTTAACTCACAGGAGGTTAAAAAAAAGCCAACTCTTTGGGGCTTCTGAACTAAATCAAAGTTTTCATATCTGCAAATGCATACACTACTGAGACCAAGAGGGTTCTGGATTACATTTGTACCTCAGAGAGCAGGAAAGTGTCACCAAGAGGCTTTTGCATTTCAGAATTCAGAATTTGAAAGGCATCTCGTATAATGACAGCTGAGCCTTTGGAATTTTATTTCCAGAGACCTGTCTCAGGTTAGCCCACAGTTCTGCTGAAAAACTAACTCACAACAGGTAGGAAATGGCCCAAATGTGGATTGGGTGGATGAAGGACACAAGAAATCCCCACAGCTGGCAAACACACTCTGTTATGAACACAGTGCAAGCTGTATTTGGGAGCTATTTCTGTCTCTGACCATTAATCCAGTTAATAATAACCTTCCAAAGAGGATTGATTCAGAAGACCATGACAGCTTAGCTGTTTTAAGGCCAGTCCTTGACCTATTTTAGTTTGAGCTTACATCAGGTGCTTAATCATTACCTGCTCTGCATCCCCTGTGACCATCACAGCTTCCTGCTGAGACTCCTGGAGAGCAAGCTGCAAACGTGGTATTTCTGAAACATCCAAACACAAAAAAAATGTCCTTGAAACTTCAGACTCTGCTTTAGACAGCAACAGGACATTCCTCCAGGAGCTTCTGAGAAAGGACACGAGGCTGTTAACAACACTTCTGTGGTGGGGATGTGTAACACTGCCATGGGCTARCGTGCTCTGGGTTTGTTTGCAGAGGCACCCWCACAGCAAATATGCTTTAAGCAGCYTYTAGAACACAACAATTGCTGTCACACAGACACACTGAAAGACAGAGGGAACAGAGAYTCAAGTTTTAAGAAACATTTGTATAAAGGAGAGCAAAGAAAGAACTGCTGYAGCAAAATGTTTCAAATTTAATTTGGAAAAAATAAAATGAGAAATTGTTATAAATGTACAAGAAAAATACATTCTGTAATTCATCTCAGTTCTAATTAGTGTATGACGTGATACCTCAGCTAGAAATTGTCAAGAATCTTTGTATTTCAAACAACAACAGCTTGGAATTTGCAGGCATTTGTTGAGGTCTGCTTGAAAAGCATCAGACATTGCAAAAGATAAGGTAACTAACTATAAATCCTTATTTCATTTTATCCAAGTTAGGAATGGGTTCCACTGGCCAGTTTTAGGCATCCCACTTTAATTAAGACTGATAAATTCCCAGCACAAGAAGGAGTAACAAGGTATTTAGAACCTATACAGCAGACTTAAAAGATGATGATCTTTAATGTTTCATTTAATATTTTGGTAGTTTAAAAAAAGAAATTACATCTCCCAGTGTTTAAGATCCAAAAAAAGTCAGTATCAAGTGTTCAACACACCCACTGGGGACAGAATTACAACAACAACAAAACCTTGTTTTGAAGTAACCATGTGGTTAAACATTTATTGGGAGAGATGTTTTCAGGAACACACAGGGAAGCTCCGAGTCACTGCATTTTCCAAGTGGAATTCCTTTCAGGAGAGGGAGGAGCTGCTTTTTAAGAAAGCTGACTGAAGTTTTCCAGGTGCATTTTGGATGTACTCAGTTGTAGCTTGGGGYGTGAGATCAGACTGAAAGCTGGATTTCTGTCAGGTCCTGGCTCCCAAAGTGCTGGGGGGTGGGTTTGGCAGGGAGGCTGCCAGGAGGGGCCAGGAATGGCTGGGTCAGAGCTGCAGCCAAGGGCTCAGCACCCAGGGAGAGCCAGGTCACACAAATCCCCCCCTGGCACTGGGACTGCTTCGTGTCCTACCTGCTGACAGGTGTGGGGTGACACCAGTGAGCACTGGCTGTGCTGGGGGATGCAATGCCATGCAGAGGCACCTGGAGCAGCCTGAGGAGAGCAGCCATGCAGCCCCTGTGCAGGGCAAGGCTYAGTAAGGCCACAGGCAGGGCCCTGCAGCTGGGCTGGGGGTGAATGGAGTGAAAAMAGGCCACAGAGGAAGATCTGGGATTCTGGGGAACTGAACATTGGCCAGCAGCTGGCCAGGTGTGCCTGCAGCCCAGAAAGCCACTCATAGCCTGGGCTGCAGCAGGAGCTGTGGGCAGCAGGAACTGCTGGGGGAGACAATTCCCACCCTCTGCTCTGTGGGACCCCATCAGAGCCTGTGCCCAGCCCTGGGGTCCCTGCACAGCACCTGGATCTGCTGCAGGGCTCTGGGGGAAACCACAGTGATCAGAGGGTGGAACACACCTCCCATGGGGAAAGGCTGAGACTCTTGGGATTGCTCAGAGAGGCCTTCCTGCAGCCTTTCAGCWGGGCTGCTGCTCTCTGCATCACCTGGAGCTGCCAGGTGCCACAGCACTGCACACGTCCAAGGCCAAGGTGCAGGGGGCTCTGAGCAACCTGACCCAGGGAAGGATGKCCCTGCTCAGGGCAGGGGCATGAACCAGATGATCTKGATGAGYTCCTTCCAACCCAAACCATGMTGTGATTYTAAACCATGTCCTGAAGTTCATTAAAGACCTGATCTCTGAGATCTTGGAACAAAACAAGAGAAAGATGATGTTCTGGGACTGCAGGAATCTGGTTTGTTGGTGATTRTTCCCCCAAGGATTCTTATGGAGAGGTTTATCTTTAAATGACAGGCAGCAAAGCCAGTGTATTTCTSACAAAGCAGGACAGCTGCTGTCACTGCACCAGACCCTGCAGAGGCATGTGAGGGAATCCACTGTTTATAGTGTCATTCTGATAGAGCCCTGCTATTGCTGCTSCCAGCCTGCATGGCCAGCACTCAAAACCAATGCAATTGTCTGGGTTTTCCTGTATGAGACATAAATATGATATAAATATATCTACAGGTCCCTTACAGTTCCAGCAAAAGCTCTCAGAAACACCTCCCCACAAAGTACCACCTGCAGACTGTCAGGATTTCATCCTGGGGAAAGCTCCCACTTCAGCTATAACTTATTTTGTAAAACTAATTATAGAATGATTCTTAAGCATATTAAGAACATTAAAATAGGCAATCATACAACCTTCTGTCTCCTGTCCTCCCAAGCTTTCTGGGGGTAGGAATGAAGTCTCCTTCTGGTCTTCCTGATCTACCACTTGTTCCTGTGARGTTGATTCACCCTGTTCAAACAGGATAGAGGGAGGAAAGAGAGATTTTAATACCATTTATAAATACGTATTCATCTTTGATAATTTGGTTAACTTAAAAAAAAACAAAACAAAACAATTGTCAACTTCTAAATGACTCAAATTGACTTTTCCAGGTTTCTGTAGTCATAACATGCCTGCCCATCAGATGAGAGAACTAACAAAAGCTTTTCTCAAGGCAATGCATGATAAAAAAAAAGAAATTCCATACATTTAATTTGGCTTCAGTTCCTAAATACACCAGAAAAGTTAATGAGAATAATTTAAAAAYATCAAACCTGCTGCTCCAGTTCAGAGAGCTGCACTTGTGGCTGGGATTTCAGCTCATCCTGAAGGCAGACAAATTCTTCAGATTTCTGTAGAAGTTCATCTGACAGAGGGGAAAAAGGGGAGTTAAGGGCTGTTCTTGTCTTTTCCACCAAGCCTTGTCCATTTTACACACATGCACAGTAGTTTATCAAGTCCCTTATCTCTCAGCCACTGCTTCAGCTTTGAAAATCAATCTGAAATAAAAGCYTGAGGCAAGATCAATGCCATCATTTCTAACACAGGTCTATGGGGAAATGGTACAGTTTGCTTTTCTTGGTTGTTTCACTCCTAATTTCAGTAGAAATTCAGACTGTGAAGAACGTGGCACATCTAAAAAGGACTTACATAAATTGATGGAAAAAATCCAACAAATCAAAAAAATCAACTGAAAAATACATCCAGCTCAAGAAATCCATAAACCCCAAAAGCCAAGAGGCTGGGACACAGGCAAAGCACCAGATCCGCTGCCCCACATTCTGCTCCTCCTGCAGCTGCCACAGACAGACCAGAATGAGCCCCCCTCAGTTTGGGACAGCACCCCCACTCCCATGTCCCTGTGCAATCAGGAATTCTGACACCAGGCCACTCCAGGACCTGTTATAGAAACAAAGAGAAGGCAGAGCAGTGATTCTCAGGGATCCTGCCCCACCTCCTGCCCCTGCTCACCCAGGGCTCCGTGTGCTGCAGCTCCAGGTCCCAGAGATGGCCCCAAGAGCTGCCCAAGGTGCTGCTCAGCTCCAGCTGGGCCTCGCTGCAGCTCCTGCTCAGCCACCCCGAGGCACCGCAGCAGCCGCGCCTTCTCTTGCACCTGCAGCCCCAGCTCCTGCTCCAGGTCTTTGCACTTCACCTCCAGGYCAGCCTGTGCTCTCCTTGCCTCCTYCAGCTGCTCTGAGAGTCGCTGCAGCTCCTCCTGCAAGCCATGGGAACACAGCTTCCTCTCAGCCAGCTCCAGCTCCAGCCTGTCCCTGAGCTCCTGGCAGCCCAGTCTCTCTGCAGCCAGCACATCCCTCACGGAGCTCAGCTCCACTTCCAGCTGCTGGCACTGACCTACGAGTGCCTGGAACACAGGAAGGAATTTCTCCCTCAGTCACTTCGATACCTCGACAAAGCAAAGTACATGRATTTTATTTCAAGGTTTTCATTAATCCTTTTTAAATACCTGAGTASCAGAAGGGAGGAAACAAACACATCAGAAATTTCAATCTGTTAGAAAGAAACTGCCCCTCTGTTTGGAAGCCGCAAGAAAGCAACGCTGGGAGAAACAACTCCTTGTTGTTGTGGTAAAGAAAAGGTAAGTCTTGATTTAGAGGAGAGGAATTTAGAGGAAAGACACAATAGAACAGTGGCCAAGAGTTCTCTTTTAGAAGAAAGCGAACTTCCCAAAAAGGGAGGAAGGGCTACAATAAATGAGGGAGAACCCAATAATTAGAGTAGAATTTAAAAAAAAAAACAGAACAAAAGTGTGAATGTGAGAGGGGCATGCTGAAATAAGAATCTGGAGATAACAGAGGGCTCCACACAGTACCCACTGCTGTAAGAAGGCTCTGGTCTACCAGAGAATTAAGGTGACCAAGGGACACAAACAGATCTTACACTTGCCCAGACTCCTGGTGTCAAACTCCCTCCTCCTGGGGCTGTGGACAGTCAGCAAAGCTCATTTCAGCAGGGATMTGATCAGGAGCTCCTTTGACTTTATGGGTATTCAGCCACATGGCCTCAGGTTTGTACCAGGTCTCCTTGAGACCACAGAATGGATGAGGAAGTCAAAGACACCAAGGGAGCCCAAAATGGATGTGTGTGCTGGAGAGATCAGTGCCAGCACCCCCTGACACAGCCTGCTGAGCCTGCAGCCAGCACTGAGCACTGTCASCTCACTGAGCTCCTCCACCTCTTCCCAGCAGCCAGAGCACCCAGCACTGTGCCTGGCTGGGACAYGGAGCAAAGGAAAATATGTGGGCACAAGCGTGTGAAAATTCTCAAGGTGAAGTTCAGCATTAGACCAGCTGAAGATCATGAAGCCTRTGAATATTACACTGATTCAGTGCCTCTTCTAAAGGGATGGAGAATTTTCACAAGTTCAGATATTAAAGATCAAAAAATACACTCATCCTCTATCTGCAAACCAGCCTTTTAGGAGGTTCTGTCCTCAATCCTGTCTCAAGAAGCACATGTCCATGTAGTCATGTATGCACAGACCTGATCTCATCCTCTTCAAATCCAAGCTGATGAAGTGAGAGCCAATCCCACTGCACAAGTTGTGCCACCACATAAGCAAGTTCTCAGCAAGACACACCAAAGAACAGCTGCTTCTGCTCTGGCCTGGGCACTGCAGTGCAGGAACACTGAGGCTSCAGCAGCACCGTGTCAGGCAGTTCTGCCTTTGGCAGGGCTTTGTGCATTTGGCTTWGGAAGCACAGCTATGGACAGACAGGCCCTGTGTGCCTGCCCAGGGGCTGATCAGCAGAGCTGGGGGCTGCAGAACCCCAGTGCTGGGAGCTGTCACACAGAGCTGAGCCCAGTGCTGAGCCCCAGCTGATGGCAGCATGGAAACCTCGTGCCAGGACAAACCTGCTGACCACAGCCCCATGCACCACACACACACACACACACAGTGGAGCAATAAAAATCACAACCAGGTACCTGATTTTGTTTTTCAGCAGTGTCTAACTCCTGCTGCAGCAGCTCCACCATCTGAGTTCTTCCTAACAGAACTGCTTCCTGCTCCTCAAGCTTCCTCTGGAGAGTGTGCAGCTTCTGTGGGAGAGACAAGGCTA
>CADDXX010001228.1:0-19744 GCA_902810485.1 Alauda arvensis | reverse complement strand
AGGAATGCTGGGCTTGCTCAGCCCTGGGAGCAGCAGAGGAATGCTGGGCTTGCTCAGCCCTGGGAGCAGCAGCTGAGCAGTGGGGTACAACTGCTGCCCACACCACCCATAACAGCTAAAGACAGAGTCACACACCTCTTACAAGGTCCACATCAGACATGAGACAGAGGACAGCAGAAGCAATTTCAATCACAGCAAAAAATGCACAAGGAAGATGTTAAAATACTGTGTTAGGCTCAGAGCAATCTGATCTGATTTCTGAYGTTAGACACACTAAGAGCAAAGGATCTGACCAACTGAACTCCCAAAGTCCCTTAARAATCATATAATCATCATTCCAGAGTTCTGTAACAAGAGGWAAAATGTGACATTTGACATCTCTGAAGAGAAAGGCCACAGAGCTGTCCATGCCTATAAGTGGCAAAATAATTTGTACTATTACAGAAGCTCCAGCAGTGCAAGCTGGAACTAGGCAAACTCACATTAGCTMTAAGATCAAGTTTACATTATTAAAATTACCTCCATCAAGTGGAATCTTTCAATGTGATAAAATATCTCTGCCTCCTGAAGCTGGCTACACAGATGCACTCACTCCTGACCTCCCTTGTCTTACTGAGCAAATCTCTGGTCTCAGATTGCCACTTCARTGTGTGAAAATATTGACAGTGGAGTGGAGCAATGCATCAGTTTTCTGTAGCAGTCACCTGATRTTGCAGAAGTAGAAAACATGACAATGCACATTAGAATAGCAGAAAAGAGTGTGAATACTGACCTGCTTTGTGCTCTGAGGAGCTCATGGGCCTGCTGATTCAGGAGTGAGGTTTCCMAGGTAGAGCACTCACACACAGCTCTTCCTTGCCATTCCTTTTGATCTCTTGGGTACGGAAAGGTTGCATGAACCAAGACTTCTGATGGAGAGAGAAGCGAAAAAGAACAAAAAAAAGAAGAAAATGAATTATCCAATAATGGAGAAATGAGTCCGTCCTTCATCCTACACAGCACACTCCAGGACTGCTACTCAGTCACYTGCAATGAGCACACAAAGTGCCAAGTGTGCCCGTTGGGAACACGGATCTGCAGACATGCCCTGGTGTCTCACCCTGCCCAGCCTGAGCTCCGTCCCCGCAGCCCATGCAGTGAAATGCTCCAGCTGCAGTCAGTGTGGCACAGACACGCAGCAAAGGGCACGTCCCAGACAGCTCCTGCAGAGAGCTCCACAGCATGGAACTCCTCCAGAAGCACAGCCAGAGTGCCAGCATTGCTCACACCCTGCAGCAACACAGCAGCCAGGGAAACAAGTCCTGCTGCTCTGCTCACCTCTCAGCTGGCCCTGGAGGCATGGAATTCCAGAATAGCACAGCTCTACAGCTCCTGCCAGGGAGATTYCATCTCACAACACCAACTGCTCACCAAGGCAGTAATATGAGATACTCATTTAGAGACTGGAATGTCTGGAATCCATTATAAGAATAATAAAGTATTTATATGTTTGTAAACCATTACTCCCACGATGCCCCAGTGAGGAACCAAACCTGCTCTAGGCAGTGGCCCGTTTTAGAAAACAGCCATCCAAATGTAACAATGCCTCTTTTTAACTTCTCCAGTACTTGAAGAGCATGGATCTGATCTTCCAACTGAGCATTAGGCCACAGCTTCCTAAAGTCACAAATGCAAAATTCGTGGCTGGGACCAAGAGAAGCAGTAAATGAATTGTTAGAAACTGTATTAGAAATACRAAAAAGAAGCAGAAACCAGGCATCTGCGTGGGCCTCAGCACTTATCTGCATGCTGCAGGCATCACAATTTCAAGCAAGCATACCTGGATTGGAAAAATATTCCTTGGCCTTTGTCCAGGTTGGCCACATGAAGCTGACACTGCACGCAAGCTAACGAGCCKTGCTGGGTCTGGCTCACAGCTGGCCTCCTTAAAAAGGCAGAGGAAATGTCTGCAGCTATTTGCATGGATGTGGACTTCAATAACCTCAACTCAASTCTTAGAGATTCATGTCTTTTGAATTAATATTTAATTTATATCCTCAGGTCTGCCAAATATGGCAAGGGATGCAAAYGGGGAACAAAAAGCGATTGTACAATTCCATGAACAGCAACAGGTTTGCATCTGTGTAGAGAAAYGGGGAGAACACAGGCCCAGGTGAGGCACTGCCCTGACAGCATCCCTTGGGACACATCCCTGGGAGGCAGCACTGCAGGGAGAGGCTGGGGATTGCAGTGGACACCTGACCTAAGTCACCAGTGCACCCTCCCCACGGCATCCTGGGCTGCATGAGCAGCACTGCAGGAGGAAGGGGATCCTTCCTCTCCACCAGGCATTGYTGAGGCCACGTCTGCAACAACGTGCCCAATTCTGGGCTTCCCACAACAAGACCTGGGAGCTTGTTGGAGAAAATCAGTGAAGGACAACAAATAAAAGGCTCGAGGAGAATCTTGTCAAAGAACCACAGACTGGTGAAGTTAGGAGGCCACCTGCTCTAAGCTCCCTGCTCCAACAGAAGCTGTGCAGGCACTGAATATCTCCAAGGACAGAGGCTACACAACCCTCCTGGACAAGCTGTGCCAGAGCTCAGTAAGCCACAGAGTGAGACAGCATTTCCTGATGATTGAGGGAACTGCCTGGGTCTCAGTTCATGTTCACAACCTCTCATCCTTTCACCAGACACCAGTGTRAAGAGCCTGGCTCTGCTTTCTTTGAACCCTTTCTGAGAACAAATCCAAGAACAAGCATAACATGACTTTTAATTCTGTCCCAAAGCCAACAGCCTGCACACAGGGTGGTGGCTGTCCTGTGCATTTAGCCTCAAAGACTCGTGRCAGGAATATCCTGGTGTTATACAAAGCCAACCAGTTTCCCCACAAACACAAACACAAAAGGGCAGAGTCACTCAGTGTTCCACTGCCTCACCCCAACAGAGCAAACAGTGCTCTCAGATACAAGGATGGTGCTCTCCAGGCTCACACTGGCATTTGGATTCCCACCTCTGTAACGAACACAGAACACAAGGACCCTGTCTGTGCTCAGGATGTGAGCCAGGACCCTCTACATCCTCTGCCTTTGCTCTGCATTCCCATAACTAATGAGCTTTTGCTGGGGAGACTTGATTTTGAACCCTGGACCKACGGGCAGTGCCCTGGAGGAGGCTCCTTTCCTCTAAATGCACATCCCTGACCCGAACACTCCGAGCCCACTGCCAGTGTGCAGTAAGCAGGGCATTCCTATCCCTGCGTATCAGCCAAGCAAAGAAAGACTGGACAACGTTTTCCCCWAATTTATTCTATTCTAAGTTTATTATACATAAATGAAGTTAATTCCTCGCATCTCCCTTCCTTTAAAATCAAACACGTATTGAAAGTACCGCTGCTGTACACAAGCCCTGGGCCAAACTCCTCACGTAGTGCAGAGGGATTCCAAGAGAAGCCAGGCGGGACGGGGAGCACTGGAGCGCCGTGCGGGCTCTGCGAGCGGCGGCTGCTGCCCCCGGGGCTGGTGGGCAGCGCCGCTGGGCCCGGTACCGCGCACTGACCGGACCGCAGCGCCGCTGGGCCCGGTACCGCGCACTGACCGGACCGCAGCGTCCGGCGGGCACCCCGCACTGACCGGACCGCAGCCCCCGGCGGGCACCGCGAACCTCCCCGGCCGGGCTGCGCTGCCCGTCCCGCCGGCGTGCGGGGACCGGGCCGGGCCGCACAGCCCAGAGCGACAGGAGAGCCCCGGCCCAGTGCCCCTTACGGCCCGGGCCCCAGCGAGCTGCGAGCCCGTTCCGGCCCCGCATGGCCACGGAAGGAGCCCGGCCGCAGACCGAGAGCCGGGTGGCAGAGCCCGCGATCCGCACCGGCAGCACCRAGGGTGGGGGGAGGCACTGACCTGCAGCACCGAGGGGCGGCTCTGAGCTGCCGGAGAACCCCCGCCAGCCCCGCTGCCGCCGAACCGCTCCCACCGCGCCACCTCAGCACCGGAACGCACCGCCACGGCTTCCGCCTCCCCCGGGGCCCCGCCCCGCGGCGCAGGAAAACCAATCAGCTGCGGCGGCTGAATGATAGACGTGACGGCGAGGCAATCGCAACGGAGCAGCCGCCTCTGCGCCACGGCCGCCCTGCAACATGGCACAAAGTGGCCAATCCCGAGGAGGCTTTAGGTTCCCGCCCAATAACAAGGCAGTGACCAATCAGCTGGGGCGTTTCGGGACGGGCCGACGGCGTTGGTGAGACGGAGGCTCGGATTGGGCGGTGAGCGACGGGAGGCGGGGCCGCGAGGGGRCGGGCCCGTTAGGAGGCGGGGCTGAGAGGGGCGGATCCGTGAGGGGGCGGATCCGCGAGGGGACGGGGCCGCGAGGGAGCGGGGCAATGAGGAGGCGGGGCAGTGAGGAGGCGGGGCCGCGGGGAGGGGCGGGGCCGCGGTTGGTTCCGTGGCGGGCAGAGCCCGAAGCGGTGCGCGGTGGTTTTGCCGGAATGTCCCGGTAAGGATGAGCCTCTCTCACCGCCCCCGCCACAGGCACCTCCCGAGTTGCTCCGAGCCCCGTTCAAGCCGGCCTCGAGAGCTCCCGGAGCTGTCCAGCGCCAGCCTGCGCTCCTGCACGTGAGCACTGGTGCCCCTTGCTCGGGCACTACAGCGCTCGGCACGAAAAGATTTTTCTGTCTTTCTTCTAAGCTCCGTCTACACGCTGATAGGCTGCAATAAGGCATCTCCGGAGCCTTCTCTTGTCCAGGCTGAGCACCCTCAGCTGTCCCCGCCTGTCTCCAGAGCAGAGGGGGTCCAGCCCTTGGAGCAGCTGCGTGGCCTCTCTGGACCTGCCTCGGCAGCTCCAAACCTGCCTTGTTCTGAGCGATCCAGGACTGGAGAAAGCTCTGCAAGTGGGGTCTCACCTGAGTGGGGCAGAGGGATGGAATCCTCCCCCTCACCTTCTGCCTGTGCTGCTAGGGATGTGTACACGGTCAGCCCCTGTCCAGTTTTCTATTTTCCTTCTCAGAWCTCCTGATCCATTCAACTTCCTGATCTCTACTGGTACCAGAGGTTGCCCCCAGCCAGATCCAGGGCAAGATTTCAGGAAGCTCGAGGAGCACAGTTTCCTCGCCTCCTGGCCACCCTCACTGTGCACTCAGATGCACCATATCCGTATTTCTGATGGCACTGTTTGTGTCACCTTCTATTCCCATTGCCTCCATTTTCTCATGCTTGTTCATTCCCAAACAACCTAGCCCCGTKCCTTTCCTCACCTTCCGTTCCTCCCCTAAACATCCTGTTGTGAGTCTTGTCCCCAGATGCTCCTGCCCTGGACCCCGCAGTGTTTTCCATGTCCCCAGGCAGCAGTCACTTTGTAGGGTACTCTGCAGCCTCTCCCACTGCAGTCAGTTTGTAGGGTACCCTACAGCCTCTCCCACTGCAGTCAGTTTGTACGGTACCCTACAGTCTCTCCCACTGCAGTCAGTTTGTAGGGTACTCTGCAGCCTCTCCCACTGCAGTCAGTTTGTAGGGTACTCTGCAGTCTCTCTCACTGCAGTCAGTTTGTAGGGTACCCTACAGCCTCTCCCACTGCAGTCAGTTTGTAGGGTACTCTGCAGTCTCTCTCACTGCAGTCAGTTTGTAGGGTACCCTACAGTCTCTCCCACTGCAGTCAGTTTGTAGGGTACCCTACAGTCTCTCCCACTGCAGTCAGTTTGTAGGGTACTCTGCAGTCTCTCTTGCTGACTCATCCTGATGGGTGCCACCTCCAGGCCCATGGGACTGATGGCTCCCCTGCAACAGATTTAGCAGGAGCTAGGACAGAGCCTTTCTTTCTCTTGCTGGGCAATTTGTGTTCCTCACCCTCTGGCTGTCTCTCTTTGCTCCTTCCCTTTTGTGCAGTTGAGCCTTTCATGGGTTGACTGCWCTTCCGTGGTGGTTCTTGGATTTGCCAAACCAGGGATTGTTTGGGTTCCCCCACCCCCTCCGCTGTTCCCCTGTGCTCCTTTGTGTGCATGGAGGTGAGCTTTTCCCCACATAACCTCACTCTTGTGCTGGGCCACTTCTGTAACACTTTCTGGTCCTACAAACTCCATTATTCAACAAGTCTATTTGAGAAAACAGACTCTCAAATCMCCTTAGAGGAGCAGATCTTCACTTAACCTCCCAGCCCATCTTGTGGGTATTTCCTCTTATCTTCATGTATAATTATATCAAGGTTAAAAATAGGGTAGTTTACCCAACCAGGATAGCTCCCAATGCCAGGGGCTGATTAACCTTCTCAGCCTTTCTCCTAAAATAGCAGCRGTTTGCTGGATTATCTTGCATCTCCTTTCCATTCTAAGAAGACTGTATCATTGAAACTTTCTGCTTTGTGGCTCAGCCTCTAAGAGGATTAGCATTTAAAACTGGCTTGTGGAAAGTTAGATCCCTCACGTAGCTGACGTTCGTGTTGAGCATGGGCAGCAGCAAACGGGCAGTGCTGTGAGAGCCCCAGGAGGAACAGGATCATTCCTGTGGCATCATCCCTCTGACCACGAATACCTATGGGAAACAACAGCAGCTCCACYGTGGATGATCTGCAGGCTGTCGAGATCCACCACTGGTACAAGAAATTCATGACAGAGTGTCCTTCTGGGCAGCTGACGGAGCATGAATTCAAGCAGTTCTTTGGGCTTCGGGGCCTGGATCCAGAGGCCAATAAGTACATCGAGCAGATGTTCCGCACGTTTGATATGAACAAGGTGAGTCCTCTGGCAAGGAATTGACTGTCTCGTGCTGCTTAGATCCAGCTCCTGCACTTTCAGAGTCTTTGTCTTTCCCTTGCAAAYGTAAAGAACGTAAATATTCTCTTGCAAATATTTTCTCTTGCAAACATTGGTGTGGAAAGCTGCCAAGAGATGCTAATGTAAAGTGRCTGAGTGTAAGGAGCAAATGAATGTGTGCAGGTAATAACATAGGTGACATAAACATAGGTACACCTGATGATCTAACGACCTCGTGCAAGTCCATCTTTGAATTTTGGAAATTCCTTATTGCCTATTATTTGACTTGGCCTTGTTTAACTAGCAAAAGTCTRATTTCATTATTCTTCTTGCATGTTCTCCTTATTAAAAAATAGAGCTGTATGAGATTGTGGATACCACAGGAATCAGACACAATAGAAATCACTGTAGCATTCACAGAGGAGTTATTTGCAGGAATTTGGCAGCTGAAATCACCTCTGCATGGGCAGACATGGTCTGTGGCTCTCCTTGCTGCTGGGAGGTGCAGCATGAGGCCGGCATGGGGGGTGGGTGGTGTTTCTCACTGTGACTGCTGGTACCCCATAACTCCTTTAAGCATGCAATAGCCCTCAGTTTGCCTGCTTTTTATCCATCTGTGTTTCAGCCTGTGCTTGCAGGCCTGTGTTCTTAGTGAAATGAAATCTGGGTTTATAGCATCCCGGGAAAATTCATGTCTGCTCTCTGCTCCAAGGTCCTGAAATGGAGTCAAGRAGGATCCAGTCACAGAGGCATGAGAACCAAGTGGGAAATCACAGAGTTAGCCTTGAAGAAGGAAAGCTTAGGGACCAACAAAGAATGTTATTTTGGACATGTGAGACAGCCTAAGGAGTTAAGGAATGCKTAGGAATATTACTAAATTCTTAAAGAGAGGAGCAGACAGGCTCCATTACAGTAGCTGAGGTCTTGTGGTAGATGKAATGACTGGAAATTACTGCAGACTTCAAAGAACATCTTTTCTCATCCCAAAGTCCCCTGTGCCCAGGATGGTAATAGTGATCAGAAGCACTTTCATAAGCTAAATCAAAACCTTTACAGCTTTTGCACAGGTTTTTTCTTTCACTTCACCTCTCTCCCTTCTCGGGATGTTTAAGCACTTCAGGATCATACAGGGATGTTGTGCATTCCAGAGTTCTTCTGCAAGCCCCGTGTTATGCAGTAAACAATGTTATAAGAAGATTCTCAAATTCAAATTTGGTCAGAAAAGATTAAAAGCTATCATCTAAATAAAGTGACAGTGATCTCARGAGGAATGAAGCAAGAGTGGCAAATAGTGGCGATGGACCTGCACCAGTTAATCTCAGTCTGCTAACAGTCACTTAATCTAAGATCCTTGTAAGAACAAGGGCAAGGAACAAGAGCACCCAGAGGAAAATCCACCCTGTCATAACACAGACATGATGGATGGAATCGTCTGCCCTCTGGACTTCAGATTTTGAGAACTCTGATGRTGACAAAGAGGATAAATTTTCAATATTCTTCTTTTAAAAATTGCATTCGTGGAATTATAGAATGATTTGGGTTGGAAGGGACCTTAGGGTTCATCTCATTCCACCACCTCCCTCAGGCAGGGACACCTTCCATTATCTCAGGCTGCTCCTAGCCCCATCCAGCCTGTCCTTGGATGCTTCCAGGGATCCAGGGGCAGCCACASCTTCCCTGGGCACCCTGTGCCAGAGCCTTCCCACCCCCTGAGTCACAGCTCTTTCCCAACACCTCATCCAAATCTCCTCTCTAGATTTAAACCATTCCTCCTTGTCCTGTCATGACCTGCCCATGCAGAAAGCTGCTCTCCCCCATTATGATAACCTGCTCCAGGCACTGGAAGGGGCACCGAGGTTTCCCTGGAGCCCTCTCCAGGCTGAAGAATGAATGTGACCAGCAAGCAGAGGGACAGACAGAGCAGGGACTCTCCGAGCCTGTGGGTGCACTGAGCAGGGCTGAAAACACGGTTCATAGTGAACACAGAAACTTTACTCCAACACCTGAGTGCCGTCAGCATCGCTGTGGCTGCAGCGCAGCAGYGTGGGCAGGACAGAGAAGCCTCTGGCCCCAGGGCTCCCTTTGGCCCAGCAGGAAATGCCATGGTCCAYTGTAGCCCTGGGTCCTGCTCATCCTGCTGCTGCTGCTCACRCTGTTTTGTCCTTCAGCAGCTGCAGGAACTCCTGCAGCAGATTCCAGAATTGTGCCAGGACCTGGTGTGGGAATGCCATGGGCAGTGACGTGCCCRAGGATGTCACTGCTGGTCTCTGGCTGTACTCAGGGGTCAGGTTCATCTGTTGCTGTGGTTTCAGATGTTGCTCAGGGGCTGAGGTGATGACTGGCTCAGGTGCTGGACCAGCTCTTTCTGCTGGGCTCAGGCCCGTCTGGATCAGGATCCAGTTGTAGAAGTGCTGAGTGGAGGTGTARATCCCGGGGTGCCTGGCTCTGTCACAGCCTCTTCCCCAGCTGCTCAGTCCCACCAGCCAGAAGTAGTCGGCTCTGTTGTCCTTGCAGACGAGGGGATTCCCACTGTCCCCCTGTGCCAGGAGAGAGGGCTCAGGGGCTGTGGGGGGCTGCTGCTGGCCCCGGGGCTGGCTCCTCTCTCCCATCCCCGGGGCTGGCTCCTCTCTCCCATTCCCGGGATTGGCTCCTCTCTCCCATCCCCAGGGCTGGCTCCTCTCTCCCATCCCCGGGGCTGGTTCCTCTCTCCCATCCCCGGGGCTGGTTCCTCTCTCCCATCCCCGGGGCTGGCTCCTCTCTCCCATTCCCGGGGCTGGCTCCTCTCTCCCATCCCCGGGGCTGGCTCCTCTCTCCCATTCCCAGGGCTGGCTCCTCTCTCCCATCCCCGGGGCTGGCTCCTCTCTCCCATTCCCGGCTCCTCTCTCCCGGCCCCTGCCAGGGCCGCATTCCCGGCTCAGGAAGGTTCTGCTCGGGGGCCGCAGCCTCCAGACCCTGGGCTGGAGCAGGTCGGGGGCTGTCCCATCTCTGCACAGGTCCCAGATGTGCAGAGGACAGATGTTCTGGGCTCACATCCACACTTTGAGTCTGCTGGGGGCACTGGATGGGCTTTGTGGGCAGGACCAGACCTTGGGACAAGGGGACACAGGACAGGGGAAGGGAGGGGCGGACCCGGGGCRGGCTGGGCCGTGTGTGCGGGRTGAGGGGGTCCCTGTGCTGCCGGGGGCTGCGGGACTCATCACACGCTCCTACCTGGCAGGTGTCGATGCCACCGTGCGGGTACCCAGCACAGACGTTGTCAGCATGGACGGCCCCCGCGTACCAGCGGCTGCTGTTGCAGAGCTCCGTGTCCATCAGGTGGACSTTGGCCTCCTGCAGCACCATGCCYGGTCCCTGAGCTGTGGGCACAGAGGGGAGCGAGCCCCCAGCAGCTCAGTACCCATCCCCTCCCCTCCTCRGGCCCAGCCCCTTCCTGCCTCTGCCCCTTCCCCACGGGGTGATTTTGTCCMGCYGTGTCCCTGCTGTTGGCTCTGGGGAAGGGGCCAGACCCGTCTCTCCAGAGGCTTCCCAGGGCCRGCAGGAACTGTTTGGGTGGGAAGGGACCTCACAGCTCCTCCCGTTCCACGCCCCGTCCTGGCGGGGACTCCTCGGCCCGGCCCGGGCTGCTCCGATCCCGGCCCCGCTGGCTCCTGCAGGCGGGCTCTGTCCGGGGCCGGTCCGTGTGCCCGGGGTGCCCAGCTCGCCCTCGGAGCGCACATCCTCTCGGGGAGCTCACCTCTGGCAAAATTCCAGCCGGCGATGTAGCAGGATTTGAGCTCCGAGACCCTGAGCGAGGCGTCGGGCACACAGCCCAGCTGGATGTAGTCGCTGCACTCCACGGGCTGGTCCAGCTCCACCAGCGCGATGTCGTTCCTGGCCGTGGCAGGCACGTAGTGCTGGTGCACCAGGAGCCTCTGGATGTGTCTCACCTCGGCCTCAGGGCCCAGCTGAGTCAGATCTGAGGCCCCCATCACCACCTCCCACCTGGAGAAGCCCCTGAGGAGCAGATGGAGAGAGGGGTGACAGGGAGCAGAGCCACGGGCTGCAGCAGCCCAGCACCTCCCGGCCTTCTGCTTCCCGAGGCACGGAGGGAAGCGGAGGGGAAAGAGCCGGGATGRAAGCGGCACGTGGTGCTGTGCCCCGGRCACTGCCCGTGCTCTGGGGACATCTCTGTCCCTGCTGGCTCTTACCCGGCCCTGGCGAAGCAGTGTGCCACCGTGAGCACCCACTGGGAGCTCAGGAGGACACCTGCACACATGTGCCACGTGCCGTTCTCCCAGGTGGCCTGGATGCTGACGATGCCGGGCCAGGCCCCTGAAGGGACACCGGTGCCACCCGCACGGGACGTGCCAGCAGCAGAGCTGTGGTCAGAAGCCAAGGGCCGGAGCCCACAGATCCTTCTGTAACACAAAGCCATCAGTGCCCTGCTCGGTGGCTGAGAGTTCCCCATTATCCCTTCCCGCCCAGTGCTGAGTGGCAGGAGGACCAGGGACCCCCGAGGTGCCTCTGTCCCCCCATTCTGCTGCAGCCCTGCAGACAGGTTGTGCCTGTAGCTGGGCACTGGCCAGGGACTGAGCTTCCTCCTCCAGGTACTGAGGCTGGAACACTGCAGTGTGGCTGTGAGGAACATGTGGGACCCCTACAGGGAACCCCTTAAGTGGGACCACTCACCCACAGCTGTCCCAGGTGCCCCCCACGGGCCCGGCCAKGGCCAGCAGCACCAGCAGCCACAGAAAAGCCATCGGTGCCAGTGCAGGTGGCAGAGCCAGAACTGAGGTGTCACCTCTGGTGCAGCCACCAGCACAGCAGCCACAGCCTCCGTGGTGCTCACAGTGCCCCCGGGCCAGGGCCGCTGTCACAGAGGGGCTGTTCTGTGTGCTGGGCGTGGCAGGGAGGGGCAGCAGAGTCACAGACACATGGAATGCTCTGGCTGCAAGGGACTTCAATGACCGCCCAGTGCCAGCCCTGCCATGGCAGGGACACCTCCCACTGCCCCAGGCTGCTCCCAGCCCCAGTGCCCAGCCTGGCCTTGGSCACTGCCAGGGATGCAGGGGCAGCCCCAGCTGCTCTGGGCACCCACCCTGTGCCAGGCACTGCCCACCCTCACAGCCAGGAATTCCTTCCTAACACCGAATCGAAATCTGCCCACCTTCAGCTTAAGGCCATTTTTCTTGGGTCCTATCACCACATGCTCTTGTCCAAAGGACCCCTCCAGCTTTTTTTCTAAGCCCCCTTTAAGTATTGGAAGGGGCACCAAATTCTCCCTGGAACCTTCTGTTCTCCAGGCTGAGCAGCCATAACTCTCAGCCTGTCGTGCCCTTCTTCCCACCCTGAATGAACATTTTAAATGTGATCCTTGCTGTAAAACAGCAGAGCTCTGCTAGTTCACCTACCTTCACCTTTTACTTATGTCTATTTACGTCCATTTCGTAAAGGCATCTGACTTTGATTAAATACCTCAAGAAATGAAAGTTTCACTTTTTTCCTCTGTAATTTCTTGAAGTGTTTATTTGAAATCCTTGTCTTAGATGTGTGTTTTATTTGTAGTTGGTTTTTAACCACCTCAAATTTTAATCAGCTTTAAATCTGGGGCTGATGAACCTTTACTAACTGGCATTTTTCTTGCAGAAGAAACAAGAGTTTCTTACTTTTGAGTTTCTTTGTAGAGCCAAGAAATCAAATATTAAAAAAATCTAAATATGGAACATTTTTCCAATGGTCAAATCACACGTATTTTACAAAATGTCTATGTATTTTACAAAATACCCTGTCACTTAATTTTCCACAGATTGGAGATCTATGGCTTAGGAGAAGAGCATCATTTCCCACAGAGGCAGAGCAGACTAGTACAGAAAGCTTGCAGCCCATGGGCTGGGCTCAATATTCTGTCCCAGCAGGCCGAAAGCAGCTTAGGTGGACAGAGGGGGCTTTGTTGATGCTGACGAGGAGTGGCAGGTTCCCTCCCTGCAAGTGCTGAGCTGAGAGCAGCCTCTGTGTAACAGAGCATAATTTTAGGAACCCAGGGATTTAGTGGCTAGAGAAATAACGTGTGTCTGTGCGCTTGAGATTTTTCCTAAGTCCAAGTCTCTGTGCCATTTGCTGGCCTTTCTCTTTCAGCYGTGAATCTAGAGAGCAACGAGGTGAAACAACTCCAGAGCAGTAACTCCGCTATTCTTGTCACAATTTGTGTTTTKTTCTGACAGGATGGATACATTGATTTCATGGAATACGTGGCTGCCCTCAGCCTGGTTCTCCGAGGGAAGATGGAGCAGAAATTGAGGTGGTATTTCAAGCTCTATGATGTGGATGGCAATGGCTGCATTGACCGACATGAACTGCTCAACATCATTAAGGTGAATCTCCAGGGCTCTGTGTTCTAGCCTCTTGCCTTGAAGACAAATCACAYAAGTAAGGCCTTTGCTGTTTCCCATATGGATGATCATGGATGAGACCTTTAACATCACACCTCCTCTGAGCAGAATTCCCCACCATACAATGAAATAAGCAGATTGACAGACTCTTTATCACCAACATAGCTAACCATAACATTGATTCAGCTGCTTGTGRCCTAAATTGCACTTTCCAAGCTTTCAGACCCCGAGACTGTCAGTTGCTATCTCTGCAATGTGTTCTTCATATCTCCTTTTCCCCATGAGAAGTTGCAGAGCTACTSCCAGCTTGCTTTCTGGAATCGGCTCCTAAATATCAACACAATAAAACATTTCTGACTCTGGYGAAGAGCCTGAAGACTGAATCAGAACGAGAAGGATTGTATGCAAATGGCTGTTCTGGATGGGGTTGGAATTACAGGCATAAAGATCACTATAAATACCTCAGAATTAATTATGCTGCAAATTCAGATTATTTTGCAGATAATGGGAAATTACCAAGCTGCAGGAAAGAGTCAATTACATTTCTGAATATGAAATGTCRTAGAACTGATTTGATAAATTACTAATAAGATGTTAATAATGCATTCTCATCTGCATAAGAATTTTAGAGCTGGGTATCAAAGAGACCTGACCAAAACCAATACCTGCAGTAAGATACAGCCTSCTACCAGTGGCTTGAAATAGAAATACTCAGACATTACAGTGAAGCAACAGATAGCAATAGTTAACACAGAGCTCTTGAGAAACAAGTCCTGTGAGCAAAAACTGGTAGCAAGAAATTTATTGCCCTTTGTATTTTGTGGGTGTAGTTCAGTGTCTTTTTTAGTAACCTTAGGAAACTGCTGAGATGATATTAGTTTCAGTAAAATAGCATTTGAAAAAGAATGAAGAAAATGACCAAATATAAAAGGGTAAAAACTAGAAAATTGTTAGTCTTAGAATCAGTATAAAGGCTGTGAAATCACATGTTTCATGGACATCATTAAACAAAGGAAATAATTAGCACAGAAAGAAAAGAGAACCCTGCACTATGTAGTTATGGATAGGAATTGTAGCAAACAGAAGTGGATAAGGCTTAAAGTTTCTCAAGAGGAAAATGGATTTACAGTGAGCTTTAGGGAGAAGCCAGACACACAGGATGCAGTATATAAATGGAAATTGTGAAAGTAAGAATAGAAATAAATTACCACAGCATGTAACAAAGGGATTTCATAATGYCAGGTGAGGAGGGTGATTGACAGTGTTCCTGAGGCTTGGTGCACCATGAGGTCACAAAGTGGATCAATGAGGGGGATTCTGATTCTGCCATTTCTGCAGCACCTCATCTGTACCTCAGCAGAATTAGGCCAATCCTCTGGGTTTTGCTGCTCCYTCCATGCTCCAGAGCTRTGCTCCCTTTGCACCCTCCAGTGCMATCCATCAGGCCTGATGCTTTGTGCTTCGTTTTCCTGTGCTGCTGCTCCATTGGTGCAGGGGAGGTACCAGGCATGACTGTCTTGTTATCAATCTGTGCTGGTGTGTGGAATCAGTTTGGAATCACCAGGCAGCTTCTCACTCTTGCTCTTTTATTTTAGGCTATTCGAGCCATCAATGGTGGTGACCACGAAACCAGTGCAGAAGAGTTCACCAACCGAGTCTTCAACAGGATTGACGTCAATGGCGATGGTRAGATCCTGCCTTGGTCATCCAGCTCAGTCTCTTTTCTACACAGCAACAGCCAATTTTTCCTTTCTTGGTCGAACTCTGGGCCTCTTCACTTCATATTTTCTTTCTATTTGCATTCTTAGCTAGTAATGCTGAGACCATGGACCAAAAAGGATTTTTCTCCTGGCATTCATCAGTGTGACAGGATTTGTTCCCTCTGCTGAGTCTCAGCTTTGTTCTGCCCACATGAGTTTGGTACTGGGGTTTTGGAGTGGTGTTCTGTTTCCCTTTGTGTATGTTACTAKGCTGCTCATGCCAGTTAGAAGTGGGATATATCAACAAATGGCCCCAGCTGCTCCTAAGTACTTTAGCATGGAAAGAAAGAACTGGAATTTAATGCTGAAGTTCAGATTTCCTTCACTGGGTCTGCTGCAGGCAGAAGTGCTCAGTCAGAAGTTGCTCAAGTGTCACAGTGGTSCCTGTATTTCCCCCAGAGGTATCTGTTTCCTTGCCACTTCAGGTGCTCATTACTTTTTGACAGGCTCTTTTGTTATTCCAGAATAACTCTGCTGAGCTGCTCCCCTGCACAAGGGCTTTTTGGCTTAGGACAGAAAAATTTGTTTCTGCCTGTCACACCTTCGTTCTGTCAGTTCCTTTATCCTTGAAAACCAGCAAGSATAGGGCAGGTTAGTGCTATGACAGGATCCTGTAAAGGATGCTATGATCCCACTCCTTAGGCACCCACTTCTATTCTTTCTGATGTACCTCTTCCCTTGTATGGGGGAAAAAGAGGGGGCAGGTGTTGGCTGGATACTGGGGATGTTCCATGAAAGCTTAGGAAGACTCTCGGAGGTCTTTAGAACAGTGCCTATATGGTAAGTTCTCTCCAAAGTTAGATTTCTGTACTCCTTTTCCTGTCAGATTTGGATTCTGATGACTTTTATTTGTGTCTGACACAGGTGAACTTTCTCTGGATGAATTTGTGGAGGGAGCAAGGAAAGATGAGGAGTTCATGGAGGTTATGATGAAAAGTTTGGACCTGTCACACATTGTGGCCATGATCAACAACCGGCGGCACAGTGTGTAAATCAAGCTGGGAGAAAACGCTGTGCCAACAGACAGAAGGGTGTAGAAACACCTGGAAGGAGAGACAGCATTCTTCAGAACAAAATTTCCATAAACGTGAATATGGAAGTAGGAACAGAAAGACACTGCTATGTACGCACACCCGAGTGCATGTTCCTGTACAAATACTGAGGCTTAGCCACATAAATGCAGGGCAGATTCAGAAAAAACTGAATCTGAGTGGCAGTATTTGACTTGTCTTTCTAAAATTTAAAGGCCAAATTTCAGGGSACAAATTTTGGTTTTATTCTGTGTCCCAGATTATCACTTTGAAATGGACTAAAAGTAACGCCAGGTTTGTGAAGAGCACTAGCAGGACTGGGTGGTGRAGTGTGGAGAAAATACTCTGACATACAAAAGAAGAGTTTAAAGCTGTCATTAGTGTAGAGAACTATCAAAAGAATGTAACTTGCACTGTTCTTGTCATGGTACTGCTTCATCAGCACCAGCATGGTTGTCCATACCAGATGTGCTTGGGTTTGGCAGTCTCTACAGAAGCAGCTGTAGTCATAAGATCACAAGAAYTGAAAGAAAAACCAGTCTGATAGTGACAAATCTGTCCTCAGCTGCAGCTGTTTGAGCTTTCTGCCATCAAAGAACTCTAGCAAAAAAGTCAACAGTTTGGAGCAGCTTCTGTAATCAGAGAAAATATGCTCCTCAGTTTCCCAAAGTAGAAGAACTACCTGAGAGATCAAATCTTTCACATGGTCCTGCTTATTCTCCTCTCATACAACTGAGTCACTGGGAATGCTCAAAGCCACATTTAACAAGGCTTGGAGTAATCTGATCTAGCCCCATGGCACGGGGCTGAAACAAAATGATCTTTGAGGTCCCTTCCTATTCAAACCATTCTGAGACYCTACGATAAATGAAGTATTTGAAGATGATCCTAAAATTATTGCCTCACACAACYTTTACTGGTCTTTCTTCTTGTTCTTGAGGAGACAATCTAATCAAAAGAAACAACTCTCCAAGGTGRCTTGTGAATTGTTCTGTCCATGGGAATGCTGGAGTGAAGCTGATACTCTAGATCAGTGCTGCCATGGAGGACTCTGATTTTGTACACAATGGGAAGAGTGATGCAGCATGGATAGAAGCTCATCAAACTGCGTCTTGTTCGCTGTTCATTAGATAAGGTCATGATCAAAACCTGCTTTTAATCTGGGAAGAGAATCAGAAGGAAAGAAGAATGCAGGAAGTGTTCAATGGAGTGCCTAYGCCATGGTTGGCATGTTTCTCCTATGCAGGAGGAAGAACTTGCAGACCTGCAACAAAACTCTAGATTGGGCTTACTCTTGCTTATATTTAGGCTTCTGTGATGTTCCTGGTTTGCAGGGCCAGGTTTTGGTAGCAGGGAGGCTGGGAGAGGGGCCCAGCAGGCTGCCGGGGTTGCAGGTGAGTCACGGGAGGGGTTGCACCCACGGGAAGCCTTGGAGGAGCCCTTAGGAGCCTGTTCAGTAGGAACTGTTCCTCTGCACAGCCAGTACGTGGAAATCAGCTGGCTACTGCATTTTGGAATGAAAAAGTAACCACCAGCATAGAGAAAAAAAGCACTTCTCTGTTCTCTGTACTTAATATGTATGTCTGTGTAAACTTTGTTCGAGTTAATGTCAGTAAATGGGGAAAACTACCTGACAGGCATTGTTCAGAAGCAAAAGCAAAACCACTGAATTGCAGTGGTCTGAAAGCTGATCTAAGCTGGGCCTAGAAGTCTTTAATGCAAACATATGTGTTTTACAAATAAACCCAAACAAACACCATACTCTTATCCATCCAGACATGCCACAACCACAGCTAGAAAGTTGCTCCATAACTGAGAAAATTTCCAAGGAACTGGACAAGACGGTTTCCCCTTTTTTCATATAGCACAGCACAAGGGACTGATGATGAGCCAAAAATACCGTCAGCCTGAAGTTGGCTTCACCAAATTCCAGTGGTTTTGTTCTCTCACTCACCAGGGTTCCACAGAGAAGCCATTCCCTACCCCATCACTCAATTATCTGTAACTGGAGATTGGTTTGGACCCCTCATGTGCTGGTTAGGGGTTACATTAGCACACGTAATGCATTAGAAATGACGAGAGTGGGGAGACCAAATCTCTCCAGTTGCAACCCTGACCTGTTTGTCCTTGGCTTGCAGGGATTCTGTGGGGTGTTGTTTCTCCACCAAGAGGTGTTAAGGCCCATAAACAGCAATTTGAAAAAATCTAGGTAGGGGGAACTCACAAAAGATGGTTTGTTCTGTGCAGCAGCAGGAAGGAAGTTTGGGGGGAAAAAACCCCTTGAATTCCAAAACACTGCAATTGCCATCAGTAGTGGGAGTCTTGGGTTCSCAGGCCAGCAGAGGGAGGGGTGGATGCTGAAGGCGGCCTTGGAGTTTGTCAATGGACTTGTTGGAGATCACGTTTTCCTGCGGTATGGAAACCTCTCCATTCAAATATGTGGCATTAAACTGGAGCAGGGCCGTGCATTCTCCCGGAAAAAGCACCGGGTTACTCCTTGTGAGGAAACCCAAGTGACAGAGAGGTTTTCTGAAGCAGAACTTGCACAGCTGCCAGCGCTGCTTGAAAGGAAGTCACAAACGAGCTGTGACCCTGGTGGGCATCAGAAAGAGCTCTAAGGAAAAGCAAAACTCTGAAAGACTTGCAAATATTTAAAAATGTATTTTCAGAGCATAATTTGCATCTGTGCTTCAAAACCCTTTGCACTCTGCAAGTAGGAAAAAACCTTCAAAGCAAACTTTGGTGAGCAGCCGGTGGCGAGCGCAGGGGGAGAGGCGGGGAAGGGACAGGACGCGGTCCCCTCGTTGTTGGCAGCGCCGGAACGCGGCGGTGCCGGGAGGGACCGCGCTCCGCCCGAGCCGGGGGAAAAGCTGGATTGCCCGGGGAAAAGCTGGATTGCCCGGGGGAAAAGCTGGATTGCCCCGGGGAAAAGCTGGATTGCCCGGGGAAAAGCTGGATTGCCCCGGGGAAAAGCGGGATTGCCCGGGGGAAAAGGTGGATTGCCCGGGGAAAAGCTGGATTTCCCGAGGGAAAAGCTGGATTGCCCGGGGAAAAGCTGGATTGCCCGGGGAAAAGGTGGATTGCCCCGGCTCCCCGCACCGCGCCCCGGGCTCAGGTGACGCTCACTCCGCAGTCGGCAGCGAACCCTTCCCCTCAGGTGCCTTCCCTCCCTCCCAGCCAGCCCGGACGGGCTGAGAGCAATCTCAGGAATTGCACAGTGCACAACTCGCCCTGCAGTGCACAGTCCGGGTACACCACACAAAACTCACAAAGACAACGCAGCGCCTGCCCCGAGCTTTTCCAGCCGCTTCAGCCACTCGAAACAGAGGCTCTTGGTCCCCAAAACAGGACACACGGCCACAGATCAGCAGCACTGAGACAAAGGTCCRCTCAAATGACCCTTAGGACGGGTATGGAGTGAGGACTCCCCTCGTCTTTCCCCAGTACTGCTCTTCCCAGCGCGCCTTGCTCACAGCGTTTGCTGCTTTTCCCCGTCCGTCCCAAGCACACAATTAACACACCGAGTCCGGGCTTTACAATCACCATATCACAGTTCARATTGCAGCACCAAAGCAGGGGTTCCCTGGGCCTACCCCCAAGGCCTCTGGYGGGTCGTACCCTCGACCAGGGAATCCCCGTTCCGGCTCCTCCCGCCGGGAATCCCTCCCCAAGTTCTGTGTGCCAGCCACAAGCGATGCTTGTGAGCACACAGCACACACCCTGCTGCACCAGCCCTGCTGTGAGCACACAGCGCACACCCTGCTGCACCAGCCCTGCTGTGAGCACACAGCGCACACCCTGCTGCACCAGCCCTGCTGCAGCCAGCAGCCCCAGGCTGTGAGCACACAGCACACACCCTGCTGCA
>CADDXX010001227.1:7987-24084 GCA_902810485.1 Alauda arvensis | reverse complement strand
CCCCAGCCCTGGAGGTGCCCCAGCAGTGCCAGCACAGGGCACAGGCACTGCCCTGGCCCTGAGGGTTTCCCTGTGAAGATTGCCTTTGTGGTTGCAGTTCCCCATTCCCAAAGCCCTTGGCAGCAGTTCCAGGGCTGCCTTTCCCTCCTGCCTGCCCCCTGTATGAACAAACCCTCCCCTGGCCTTGCTGCTGTGCTGGTGCTGGTGCTGTGGGTGCCTGGGGCAGAGGCAGGCAGGGCAGGACATGAACACTGCAGAGCTGCTTCCCTGGGCACAGTGCAGTGCTGGCAGCCCTGCTGCTGCTGTGTCCTTCACTGACACCCTGGGATGGGCAGCTGCTCCCCAAATGTGCTGAGCAGCAGCAGGAGCCCTGCAGGGGAAGCWGAGTGCTCAGCTTGGCTGCTCCTGTTCCCAGGAGGGGACTGAGCTGTCCCTTCAGCCGTGACAGAGGTGGAGGGTTAGGAAGTCACTGATATTTTCTAGGGTARTGTGTGTTCAGAYYTGGAGCACAGGCCTGTRGCTTCTTGTGATGGGCTGCATGTGRATTTTCAGAGGCMAAACRAAATRTGTCTTGGTGTTGGTAGAAACTTGYTCATGAGCTCCTAAAGCAGGARCACAGCCTTTGTTTTRAGTAGMCAGTGATCAGTTTTTARTGCCTTGTTGAGTGATAAACACAACTGGGAGATGCAGAGAAGAGATTTCCTCTTGACTCCTTGGTTTGTGTTATTTAAAAGAAAATCTCTTATGCTCTTGCAGATGATTTTCTTCCCTGGGAGGGCACAGGGTGCYCAGRGMAGCTGTGGCTGTKCCATCCCTGGAACTGTCCAAGGGCAGGCTGGACTTGGRGCACCCTGGCATAGTGGAAGGTGYTCCTGCCCAYAGCAGGATGTGAAATGGGATGTGCTCTGAGGTCCCATCCCACCCAAACCATCCTGTGATTCAAAAATTCTCTTCATCCTGAAAAAACATTGATCTTTTCCACTCTTCAAATCAATACTGATATTTAATTACGGGATCGATTGAGAGCCTATTGATAAAAACCTCATCAGGGGACAGGAAGATCCTATCCTAACTTGAAAGATTTTGGGCAGATGTTGCTGTCAGTGCTCCAGCAGTGCTGCCTGTGAGGGGTTTTGCCTTTCCAGGCTGTCCCTGCAGCCCTGGAGCAGGGYGTGGGCTCTCCCTCCCCAGCCTGGGTGCCCACAGCTCCCTGCTCCTCCTCCCTGGAGCTCAGARAGCCAGCGTGTCCCTGCTTGTTAGAGAGCTGGAGAAGCTCCAGAGGGATGGTGACCTGCTCTGCCAGCAAAATCCATCCYACCTGGGCTTGGGAAATGCCCAGACAGGGCATGGGAGCAGAGCAGGGAGCTGCATTCTCCAGCACAGGCAGCCACTGCCTGTTCTGCTCCATGATTTTCTGATGGCACAGAGCAGAGAAGGATTTCAGCCTTGSTTTGTGTCACTCTTGGGGTAAGGGGCTTCAGAAATGCTTTGTGGAAATGCAGCTTGTCACGTTCTGGTGCTGAGGGGATTCCCTGTGTGGCCCTGGGGAACAGGGAGGAGAGCAGGGCTGCTCTKGCAAGTTATCTTTGTGTGTCTGGAGTTTGTGTGCAGCTCAGCTGTGTGGGCTTGCCCTTCTGTGTGGGTTTGACTACGAGCCTTGTGTGGGTTTAACTAAAGTCTCTGCRTGTTTTGGTTCTGTTCTGGAGCTAAAACAACTCCAGGCTTTCTCTCCCACTGGGATTGTGACTGTTCTCTGTAACCTGGAGGAGAAACACTCATTTGTGTCTTGCGTTTCCAAAATCTCACTTCAAGCTCCTGGAGAGATGCCTGCTTGCTTGAGAGCCAGTGGGTATGGAATTTTGTGGAATTTCTGCAGTGACAGCCATGCCTGTACAGCTTTTTCCTCAAGGATGCTTCTCAAACTGGTGTGCTGGCATGTTTGGATCCACTGAAGCTGTTGTTGGACTGGGAGGAGGGCTGGAAGTGGTCTCTTCCCAAAACCACGGCTCTGCTGTGTGTACTGGAAGGGCTGGGATCAGCTTGGGGAGGCTGTCCTGGCCTGAGATCTGAACTTCAGRACCCTGAAAMGCCGTGGTTCCAAAGGTGGCTGGTGCTCTGGTGGGCTCAGGTGTCATCTCAGCATGTCCAGGTGGGTGGCTGACCTGCCTGGGTCAGGGTGCAGTGCCTGTACCCTGCATTTATGGAAAGCTCAGGAAAGCTGGGCTTTGTCATGGCTCATCTGCACCTTACAGGAGCAAACTCTTGCCTCTGCTTTGTGACCTGGTCCCAAGTAGGTTACTCTGCCCCTGAGATGGTTCTGTSTTCAGTGGTCTCACAGCACTGCAATCTTCTCCAGTAAAGCTGATTTTACATTTCCCTTCAGGAGCTCAGTTACTGACTTTGGGCCCTGCACACAGGAGCTCACCTGGTGTCTGACAGTGTCCCAGGTGTCATCTGCTGCCCCTCTGACCATGGTACCTGTTCTCCCTCACYCCCTGGCAGGTGACTTCCCTCAGGGCACTGTTCTGGCTGCACTTTGATTGCTGCAGATCTGTCCCAAATGTCTGAGCTGAGGTCATTGCAGTGCTGCTGGCAGCACCTGCCAGTGTCCAGCTGCTCAGGTAGCAGCACTGGTGTCACACCTTCCCAGGCCTGCTGCAGGCTGGGGCTCATCCATCCTCTCCTGGTCCTTCTCCAGGTGGCATTGCTTGGCTTAGGAGCCMGGCTGTCACCTGCATCTCTGTGCTCTGTCACCTGAGGGAGCTCAGCTGTGCAGCCTCAGTCCCTGCCATGCTCCTGATTCTTTCAGCGTGCTGGGAGATGCTTTCATCTCCAGGGAGCTGTTTGATCTTCCCAGYAAACAGCAAAGTTATTCAGTTGGTTATTTTAGCTGCACAAACCTCTGAAAGCAAAGGTAACTCCTGTCTGTTCTGTGGGATTGGTGCTCCCTGTTGGTGTGTCTGGCACAGCATGGAGCAGGAATTGGGTTCTCTGGGGATCTGCTGCCTCTCACTGCTGCTGCAGTGAGCACAAAYGCTGTGTGTTCCAGCAGAGGGGCTCAGAAACTCCTGCAGCAGCGTCACACTGGCACTGGCTGCTCAGCTGAGGTGGCCATGTGCCTCAGGGAGGTGTCCCCATGCTGGGGAAGGTGTCCCCATCCTTCAGGGAGGCGTCCCCATGCTGGAGAAGGTGTCCCTATCCTTCAGGGACGTGTCCCCAGCCCTAGGGATGTGTCCCAGTGTGCTTGAGACCTTGCCCCAGGCAGAGAGCAGGAGCTGGAGCTGCCTGGCTTTGGGCCATGCAATGACAGGATGGATTGGGTTGGAAGGAACACTGAAATTGGTTTTATTGCACCCCCTGCCATGGGACAGGGACACCTCCCACTGGCCCAGGTTGTTCCAAGCTCCAGTCCAGCCATGTGTCACAGAACAACATCTGGATTGACAGGAAAAGAGCTGAGGTGGCAGCAGAGCTGTGCCAGCAGCAGCCCCACGAGGCCAAAGCACAGCTGTGACAGCCCTCGTGTCACCTCTGGTGGCAGCTGGGTGACAACACCTGCCCTTGCTCAGAGCAGGACATCTYACATCTCTGTCACTGCTCRTTCTGCCTCTCCAACCCTGCAGGGTGAGGAGCTGTTTCAGAGTTGGTGGCCACTCTCAGATGTCCTGAGGTTCACAAGGAGACCTCACCCACAGGAATGTCCCCTGATTGCTTCTGATGGCATCCAGAGCAGCTCTGACACTGGGAAATGGGATCCCACCTCAGCTCCTGTCCTGCTGATGCCTTGGGGAGGCTGAGCTGGAACAGGGACTGTACAGAGCCAGAGAATAAAGGAGAGATTTATTGGAAGGCCTTTAAGGACTACAGCTTGGGCAGGGCAAGAGCCTGGCCAGGGCTGCACCCAAGGTGGACCCAGAATGGTCAGAAAATGGACCCAAAATGGGCACAAAACGGACCCCAGGTCATGAGGTCTGACACTTTGATAAGTTTGGGTCCATTTGCCCTTTGGGGTTTCATTGTCCCATTCCAGCTCCAGGCTGTGAGGTCTCATCCTTCTTGTTCCTCCCTTCAGCCCCCCTGGTTTGTGCTTTTGGGCCTGGCTCTGTGTCTTTGGTTTTCAGCAGGGACAGGATTTGTTTTGTGTCCCTGCTCTGTGCAGAGCTCACTGACCCTGAATGTGAGCTCAGAGCTGCACCTGGGGCAGCAGAGCCTGCAACACAGAAAACCTAAATCTGGAGGCATCCCTGGCACCCAGGACCAGCAGCAGGCCTGGGGCAGCCTGTGCAGCACAGGCTTTGTGTTTGTCACCTCCCAGCAGGGCTGTGTCACTTTGGGCTGTCTGGGGTCTCTCATTGCCCCCAGGACAGCAGTGCCAGCTCCTGTCTGCATTTCTGCTCCAGTCACACACCTCCTGCAGCACAGCTTCTCCCCAGTGCCCAATTCCCTGTCAGGATCTGTGTCCACCTCCTGCCCTCAGCAGCAGGCTCAGGCAGCTGCAGTGGGGACACCCAGGGCCTGCAGGGGCTCCAGGAGAGCTGCAGAGGGACTGGGGACAAGGGATGGAGGGACAGCACACAGGGAATGGATCCCAGTGCCAGAGGGCAGGGCTGGCTGGGATTTGGGGCAGGAATTGTTCCCTGGCAGGGTGGGCAGTGCCTGGCACAGGGTGCCCAGAGCAGCTGGGGCTGCCCCTGCATCCCTGGCAGTGCCCAAGGCCAGGCTGGACACTGGGGACAGTGGGAGGTGTCCCTGCCATGGCAGGGGTGGCACTGGGTGAGTCTGATGTCCCTTCCCACCCAAACCACTCTGGGGTTCTGTGAAGCTTCTTGCAGGATGCAGCAAACTGCAGAATCCAAACAAGTCCCMCAGCCTGCAGTGCTGCCTCAGGAGATCCCTGAGTGTTTTGGGCAGCAAGAAATGCTCATTCCAGGTGTGCTGTGGGACATTCTTCCAGCTGTTCCCACATCTTCAAAGGTACATGGTTCCTGTTTCTCAGGCTTTTTCTGTGACTTCAGTCAGACTKTTGCAGTGTCARTAACAGCTAAAAAAGGTGATAAAACTTCCTGATAAACGTGATGCTTTGGGGCAATATCATAGCAATGGGGCTTTATTTCAAGGTTTTTCCCTGCTGATGAATTTGAGAGCTCTGCCAGTCACCTTGGAAATTTAGAGCTTGGCTGGCAACACCTGGATTTCCAATAGCTGATCTCCTGCAGGAGCTGGGGCATCTCTCACTGTGCCATCACCCTGATGAGCACAAATTGCCTTACAGACTCCTAGAGCTTGGTGTAAACCAGAGATCAGACCCTGCTGCCAGGGTTTTTATTGATGCTTATTAAAGGGAAGGTATTTTCTGATGTGTGAGTTCAGTAACTGGGACCATCCCCAGTGCTGTGGCAGCTCTTGGTTAACCCCTGGTGAGTGTGTTGAGTCCTGGGGGCTGTGCAGGGAGCAGGTGTGTCCCAAACCAGCCATTCCCTGTGGAAATGTCCCCCAGCAAGGGCTGCCTCACAGCCTGTCCCCAGCCCTTTGTGAGCAGCACTGATGGGAGGTCACATGTGGGGTGGTGGCAGTGCTGGTGCCAGCAGTGACACAACCCTCTGCTCTGGGCAGCCTGGCCTGGGACACTCAGAAAGAAAGGGATTGTACTGCTGGTTTGTGTTCTTACAAACACAGAAAATCACCACATGAGTCCTTGTGGAGCAACCTGGCCCAGGGGAAAGGGTCCTGTGGGAACCCTGGAGGCTGAAAATGGGAGTTTCTCAGTGTGCAAAGGAGCTGAGGCTCAGGCAGGCACCACATTGGAGCTGAGGCCTTGGGGCAGGCTCCAGCACTGAGTGCCAGCACAGGGGCTGTGCCTGTGGCCTTGCAATGGGGCTGTGGCATCTGCCAGGGTCAAACACTCAGCCCTTCAGGCTTTAGCACACAGCAATGGCTGCGAGCCAAGAGGGAGCAGTGAAGGCCTGGCCTGAGCCCTTCTTTTCACCTTCTCCTTCCTTCTCCTGCTGCCTTTGGGTGCTTTTGTGTCCCTGGCTGAAAAAGGTGCCCAGGGCAGCCCTTGAGTGGCCAGCACTGGCTCACAGCCATCAATAGCACAGGGCTCACCTGGTTCTTGGGGAAATGGTGCCTAAAAACCTTGAGAAAAAGTTCAAGTGGCCTTTTTTGCCATGAGCTCAGGGCTGGTGAGTCTGGGAATGGGCTGGGAATGGATCAGAGATGATCAATCACCAAGTCTGAACTGGGATTTGTATTTTCCTGTGTCTCATCCATGCTGACCTTGGCAAGAACAAGAAAAAACAACCCACACCATGACAGGGTCCCTGCCCATGGAATGAAGTTGAGCTGTGAGATCCTTCCCAACCCAAACCCTCCTGGGATTCAGTGATTGCAGGGAATTGAGTGGCTGAATCCTCTCATGACCTCCCCAGCACAGCACCTCCTCTTCWGTAAAGCTGATCCTTTTCTCAATGAATTCACTTCCCTTCATTTATGTGTTATCTGTCTTGTCCATCTGCTGAGGATAAATTAGCCAGGAGAAGTGTTAACTTGAATTTTATTTTTATGTAATTTGAGGGCAGAATTACCAYTGCAGCAAGCAGTGACAAATTCTGTGTTTCAGAAATAGCAGTCTGTGTGAAAGCACATTCATGGACTAACAAATATAGCTTCAGTAGGGTGAGACATGCATGGAAACGCATTTAATTGGCTGTAATTGAACTTGAACATATTTAATTCATGTCCTTGGTGGTTCAGAGTGGAATTCCAATTGCACACTGAGCTGTCTGGAGTGCAGACTGGKTTTTTCCCTGCTGTGATTTTGGGTGTGGGGCTCCTGACAGTGGGATCCAGGAAGGGATGCCCTCCCTAAAAACAGGGGCTGCTGAAGGTGCCTGGAGCAGAGTTCATGGAGTTTATTGGAAAATGAAAGGTGGGATGGCAGGGAATGGAATCAGCCCTCAAAGCTGGAGTGAGCTGCCACTGAGCAGAGGTTACTGCTGCATGGCAGCAGCTCTGAAGGAACTTCTGTTTCTTGCTAGAGCTTCATTTCCTTTTTTTCTCCCCCTTAGTACCTTATGAATAAAAACCTTATTGTCTCTCTTGTCTCTTGGTATGCATAAAACATCACTAAAGCAGTTCCTTTGTTCRTTTKCCTTTTGTTTGGTTTGTGGGAGCCYTGTGGAAGCTTTAGCTGCTGGAATAACAAAACGATCAAGTTTCTTTTTGCTGGAAGAAATGACTGCTTGTGTTGAGGCTGTGGTCCTGGGACCTCAGTGCCAGTGTAGGTGGTGTCAGCAGGAACCTGGAGCCTGCTTTGTGCACACACTGGTTGTTTGTCACACACAGATTGGAGCTGGGCTCTCCTGTGGCTGCTGCAGCTCCTTCCCTGGGAGGACAGTGGCCGAGTCAGCCCTCCCTGCACTAAAGCTGCAGTGATGTTTGTGAGCTGCGAGAGGATCAGGAGGTTCCTGGAGTGCTTCTGGCCTCAGAAACGGCCTCAGTCCCTCTTGGTGACCATTTCCTACCCCACACTGATGGTGCACACACATTTCCATGGGGATGGTGCCAGGCTCTGCTCAGACATGGAGCACACCAGGAGTTCCTCCTCCACATGGGCAAGAACTTCTGTCCATGGRAGGTGACAGAGCCCTGCAGCAGCTGCCCAGGGAGGATGTGGAGTCTCCCTCTCTGGAGATGYTTCAAACCCACCTGCTCCAGTCCCTGCTTGGACTGCAGCATCTCCAAGATCCCTTCCAGCCCCAGCASTTCTGGAATTCTCTCTGAACCTCTGTTGTTGTGTGGGATCCCAGTGTTCCTCTGCATGGCTGGGATGCCAGGAGCTCTCCTGTCACACTGGGGGTTCTTTTTTCTTTTCTTGCCAAGCTCAGGATGCTGATCCATGGTAAAACAGAAATCCCAGTTCAGAGTTGGTGATTGATCATCTCTGATCCATTCCCAGCCCATTCCCACACTGCCAGCCCTGAGCTCTCAGCAGCTGCCACACAAACGTGCCCCAATGGCCACTGCTGACTTTTSCCAGCTCTGCCAGCACCATTTCCCCAAGAACCAGGTGAGCCCTGTGCTATTGATGGCTGTGAGCCAGTGCTGGCCACTCAAGGGCTGCCCTGGGCACCTTTTTCAGCCAGGGACACAAAAGCACCCAAAGGCAGCAGGAGAAGGAAGGAGAAGGTGAAAAGAAGGGCTCAGGCMAGGCCTTCACTGCTCCCTCTTGGCTCGCAGCCATTGCTGTGTGCTAAAGCCTGAAGGGCTGAGTGTTTGACCCTGGCAGATGCCACAGCCCCATTGCAAGGCCACAGGCACAGCCCCTGTGCTGGCACTCAGTGCTGGAGCCTGCCCCAAGGCCTCAGCTCCAGTGCAGAGTTCTCTTGTGGCTCAGAGCCTGTGAGCTCAGAAACCCCAAATTCTCARTTTTAGKGTTCCARCSYGCTCACAGCTCCCAAAACTYGTGGCAGCTGTGCCTTGAGCACATCTGCTGAGTCCATGCTGGATAAACATGTTGGGTCCTGAGCTGGTGGAAGTGGCTGTCCCAGCTCTTGGGAAATGCCCCACGTTGTAGGAACTGCCCCATTTTGTAGGAACTGCTCCACAGCCCTGTTATCTCCTGAACTTTGCCCAGGCTCTGATATGGAGAGTGCTGGCTCAGGRATCAAAGCACCAGATGAAAGCTGTGCCACGAAGCCTGGGCCCAGGGGCTGAGGCTGTGCCCTGGGCACTGCCAGGGCTGCTGTGGGCACTGCTCAGCAATCCAGCACAGCTGCAGCAGCTGGGGCTCACCCAGGTCCCCTCTGCCCTTCCATGGTGGGAGAACCACTCTGAGGTACCCTCAGCCTCCAACCCAGCTGAAATCACCAGGGGTGGGTTTGTTAACCCCCAGATCAGCATTGGCAGGAGCTGCCCAGGGAGGTTTGGAGCCTCCATCCCTGCAGGTGTCCCAGGAATCCCTGGAGGTGGCACTCAGAGCTCTGGGCTGGGGACAAGGTGGGGATTTGGCACAGTTGGACTCAATGATCCTGCAGTGCTTTCCCAACCCAAATGGTTCTGTGGGAGCTCTCAGGTGTGGCTTTGCTCCCTTCTGTGACCCTGGGGGAGGATGTGGTGCCTCTCAAGGCAGGAACAGGTTGGTTTGAGCTGTTGGGGATTTACCTTCAGTCCCTTGGGTCCCCTGTCCCTCCAGGCCCCCAGGCAGCCACCTCTAACCCAAGGTTTTTAGCTCACACACCTCAGTTCCTCCCTTGGAGGAGCTGTCACCTTCACTTCACAGAAAATTTGAAATTTATTTGCAGAGATTAGTACCAAATTCTTGACTGGAATTTCATGTCCAGGTCAGGATTTAAATACCTGCAGCAGATGGAGTGAGGGACCTGCAGCTCGATGTGGAGCTCTTGGGAAGTCYCTGTGTGTCACCAGAGTGAGGAAGGGACTTCTGGAAATCCTGCTCTCAGGGATGGGCCCTCAGCTCCCTGGCTGCTGTGTGGGACCAGGGCCTTTCCCACCTCCTCATTAACTGGATTTTGATTTAGGTGTGGGTTTGAGCAGCACTTCTCAYTGCAATCCATCTATCAAACATGACCAGTGCTGCCTGAGGAGCAGCAGCTCCAGGGAATGTGCTTCCTTCCAGCCCTGTGCCTTCCCACACCTCAATGTGGGGATAGAATCTGTGTTTTCTACAAGAAAAAAGTCACATTCAGCTGATAAATGGATTTAATCTGCAATTATCCAATGTGTAATAGCAAGGTCATGAACTTCTCCCTGTGGCAGGGAGTAAGGTGGAACAAAGGAGATCTCAGGGATTCAYATTTTCATTTAGGAAGTGGTTAATGTTTTAATTGAGGTGATGAGCAGTGGAGAGGTGGAAGGTCCCCAGTGCTGTGTGAGGAGCACACAGCTCCCACCACCTGTTTCCTTGGTCACTTCATGTTTTTAATATTTTTAATAGTTTTAATATTTTTAATATTGCTGCCAAGGGCTCTCCAAGAATGCTTGGCAGCAGTGTTGCCTTTTGCAGTGACTTTACCTCAGGTATAAATTTGTGATTTTTATACAAATCTCAAAACCAATCCCAGRGAAGGTTTCAGTTCAGACTTGCAGTGAGAGGATTTTGGTGCCAGTGGCAGAGATCTCACTGCTCACAGCTTTGCTGCTTTGATGGCAGTTCCAGTTAGGAATTTCCAGTTGGGAAGGTTTCTCACTGCTGGAGCTGTGAATGCTGCCCTTGGGAATGCTGTTCATCCCTGAATGGATTGGTGCTGTAAGGGCAATATGAGATGGGTTTGGGAAGCTCCAGGGGCAGGAGAACCCCCAAATTCTCCCAGCAGTGGGAGATGTGGGTGAATTCCCAGCAAGTGGCTGTCCCAGACCCCAGGTCAGGCTGGATAACCTCCTGCTGTCTGGGGGGGATTAACCCTGGGATCTCGGGGGGACAGCCCCAAATTTGGATTTCTCACCCAAATGAATATTGCCAGGTCCCTGCTGGGCTGGTTTGCAGCACTCACATGTCCCTGTGCCCTGCTGGGSTGTGGGAGGGAGGCACACAGATGCAGCCAGGAGGGGAATGTAGGTCACCCCGAGGAGCTGCTGCCTCCCAGCACTGTCATCTGCTTCGTTAAGGACTGATTAATTGGGAGGAGAGGCTCTGGCAGCAGTGCTGCTGCTCCTGTGCTGTGTCCTGCCTCATCACCAGCTCTGGGGTTGCTCTGGGTTGCTGTGGCACTGGGGAAGCTCAGCCTGGAGGGCAGTTTTGTGAAGTCCTGGGGGATGGGGGAGTCAGGACAGAGCCAAGGGTCACTCAGAGGGGCTGGAAGGGCTGGACTTGGAGAGGAAATTCACTTTAAGAATCTCTAATTTAGCACATTTTGTGTTAAAGCTGAAGTGCTTCGTTTGGATTTTGGGAAYGTGCATTCCTAAAAATGGATGCTGGAATTAAATAAGTGTTTTTTTGAGGTACACACACTCATGCTAGCAAATATCACTGGAGAAGAGTCTTTAATTTATCTTCACAGAGTGAGCTCTAGTTATAATTCCTGTTCTTGATACCTGCTGTAGGAAATGCCAGTTTGCAGGATGCTCTGGATCCCCAGCAGTTGGACACAGCCATTCCCATGGGAATTCTCTGCTGTTGCTGTGACTGTGACCCAAAAAAGCAGTTTTGTGTAGCTGTGGGTGGATGGAGGCTGCTGGCCTTGGGATAGAGCAGGGAATGTTCACCCAGGTGATGGATCAGGGGGAAAAGCAAAGGGTGCAAGGGGTGCTGAGAGAGCTTTTGGGGAAGGAGAGGCCTTTGGGTGATGGACTGAGGGTGGGGAGGGGAAAAAACTGTTAGCACTGCTCATGTCATCAGCTGTGGCTGGTGGAATGAAAGTAATTAAACCTCTTGATTGTTCCCATGGGCCTGCCAAGCCCAGCTTGATCCAAACCAGGCTCCAGACAGCACCTTCACCCTCAGGGACAGTTTCTCCTCCAGCTGTGGAGCTTTGTAACCCCACTGGAATGGTTGGGTTGGTGACCTGAGAGGYCTTTCCCAGCCTGGACAATGCCATGGTGCTGTCAGTGAGCTCAGTGCACCTTTCCCAGGGCTCCAGCTCAGGTGTGTGTTCCTGTACCTGTGTGCTGCTTTATCCAGSTGCAGCTCTGGCAGCGCTGAGCTGTCACAACTTGAAACCTGGCAGAGCAGGACGAGTGAGTTGTGCTGCAGCTCTGCTCTGCACTGGGAAACACTCCCTGCACAGAGGGTGGGACACCTGAMTKCWCTGAAATCTGCTTTGCTGACACTGAAATCCATGGTTTGCTCTTTGTGACACTCCTGGGATGTCAGAAATKATGGAGAGGTGCAGGAGAGGAGAGCCAAGGCAGCCAGGAGGCCATTCCAGTGTCACTGTGAGGAGTGATACTSTCTGGGTTGTTTAAAAACTCCCTGCAGAGAAGGTGGAACACCTGAATTCTCTGAATTTCTGCTTTGCTAACACAGAAATCCATGGTTTACTCATACCTTGAGTTCTTTGTTACACTCCTGGATGTCAGAAATGATGGAGAGGTGCAGGAGAGGAGAGCCAAGGCAGCCAGGAGGCCATTCCAGTGTCACTGTGAGGAGTGATACTGTCTGGGTTGTTTAAAAACTCCCTGCAAAGAGGGTGAAACACCTGAATTTCTGCTTTGCTAACACAGAAATCCCTGGTTTGCTCATTCCTTGAGTTCTTTGTTGCACTCCTGGCTGTCAGAAATGATGGAACTGAAGGTGCAGGAGAGGGACAGCCAGGAGGCCATTCCAGTGTCAMTGTGATGAGTGATACTGGGTTGTTCCCAGGGCTGCTCCTGCCTCTCCCCAGAGCTGTGGGAGCTCTCAGGGACTCGCAGGCTCTCTGGGAGTGCTGCCCTGCCTCTGTTCATTGTTCTCTGTGCCCAGCTCTGCTCCAGGCCCTGGGCTGTGTGTCTGAACGAGTCAGGCAGGTCCTGCCCGTGCTGCCCTGGGAGTCCTGACTCACTGCAGCTTGGGAGGCAGTCAGGGAGCTCCCCTGTGCGTTTGTACCACGAGCTGGAGCCCTTTGGAGAGCATTTATCCAGGGTGTGAGTGGTGTGGGAGTGAGGAGGGCTGGCAGTGTGCAGCGTGGCCCAGCCCAGGTGTGTGTGAGGATCCTGCATTATTGAGAACCTGGCTCACAGCAGCTCTTGGTGTGGGCTTGTGAGGCCAGCAGCAGCACATCCCTTGTGTGAGGCCAGCAGCAGCACTTTCCTTGTGTAATCCAGGCCCTGGAGGTTCCTGCTTGGCTTCTCTGCTCCCCAGGGCTGCCTTGTACAGGCAGGGAGTGCCAGGACACAGGAGTGGCCTCCTGTGGGCAAGGGACAGGGATATTGGGAAGGGATGCCAGGATTTCCCTGGCACAGGGTGCCCAGAGAAGCTGTGGATCCCTGGCAGTGCCCAAGGCCAGCTTGGATGAGGTTTTTGGTGCCTGGAAATGGAACACAGACATTTCCACCTGGGACGGTGGCACGCAGTGGGACAAGATGGGCTTTCATCCTSCCARACCATTCTGGGATTTGATGAATGCTGGTTTTCCTATTTCCTCAAAGAGTTCCTGGCCATGTGTAAGTGTGGGGAGGATNTTTTCCTATTTCCTCAAAGAGTTCCTGGCCATGTGTAAGTGTGGGGAGGATGTGTCTGTGCCAGGGGTGTGTGTGGGGAGCAGGGATGTGTGTGCTGTGCCAGGGGTGTGTGTGCTGTGCAGGGATGTGTGTGCTGGCAGTCTGTGCACACACACACACACACACACAGAGCAGGTGAGCTGTGTGTGCTGGCAGTGTGCACACACACACACACACAGGAGCAGGTGAGCTGTGCACACACACACACACACACACACACAGAGCAGGTGAGCTGTGTGCACACACACACACAGAGCAGCAGGTGAGCTGTGTGTGCTGGCAGTCTGTGCACACACACACACACCCCACAGCAGGTGAGCTGTGTGCAGACACACACACACGCACACACACAGGTGAGCTGTGTGTGCAGGGCTCTCCCCTGCAGGAGGAGCAGCAGCTGCTGCATTTGCTCAGTGACTCTGCTGTTTGCTCAGGGCACTGAGTGTGTTTGAGCTCCCAGGGCAGGGTGTGGGCAGGGCTGGGGACTCCTCCTGCAAAGGCACCAGCAGAATTCCTGCTGCCTTTAAACCAGGAGCTCTGTGTTTTTGCATCTTGTCAGACCCAGAGCATCCCCATTCTGGTTTTGGTTCCATCCTTGTTTTTTTGTTGTTAATCATCCCTTCCCCTCTTCCCACTGCCCTTCCCACGTGCCTGGCCATGCTACTCCTGATCACACAAGGAGGAGTTCAAAGGCAGTGTCTCACTCCTCATGAGTAAATGTTTTGTTAGGAAGAGTAGCCATGGCTGAAATGGCAGTTCCTCACCTGGATCTGGAAGTTCCTGGTAGTGTTTAAAAGAAGACAGGTGGTTCCAAGCATTCAGGTTTCCTCATAATTTCATTGTCAGGGAGTGAGTTTTGAGACTTTGCCCAGTGACCCCTCGTGCTGTTTTATTGAGGCTTTCTCCTGRGAAAGAACTCCCAAAGCACTGATGGTCACAGATCCTCCTGTTAGAGAAATTGTTGGGATTGGGGGAGGACAATGTGGGCTCCATCTCCCCTTGGAGCCCCCTTCTGATGCCTTGGGGAGGCTGAGCTGGAACAGAGACTGCACAGAGATGGAAAATAAAGTAGGGATTTATTGAAAGGCCTTTAAGGATACACCTTGGGCAGGACAAGAGCCTGGCCAGGGCTCTGCCCAAGGTGGGCACAAAATGGACACAAAATGGACCCCAGGTCACAAGGTCTGACACTTGGATAAGTTCTGCTCCATTTGCACATTGGGGTTTCATTGTCCCATTCCAGCCCCAGCTGATGCAGTCCCATCCTTGTTTCTCCCTTCAGCCCCGCCTTGTTTTTGCTTTTGGTGCTGAGAACTTGTCCCATTGTCCTTGGTGTGCAGCAGGGACAGGATCTGTTTTGTGTCCCTGCTCTGTGCAGAGCTGGGTGAGCCTGGCTGTGAGCTCAGAGCTGCACCTGGGGCAGCAGAGCCTGGAACACAGCAAAGATCAAACTGAAGGCACCAGTTCTGGTGTTTCCTGCCCTCTGCAGTTGTGCTGGCTGCCAGAGGTGGCCAAGCCTCACTGCAGGAGGAATTACCAGGAGTGCCACAGCCTAAAGCTGCCCCCTCCCTCCCAGGACAGCTGAGTTGGCTCCCTGATGAACCTCAGGCTTTCATTCAGGCCAAGGGATGAGGCTGGGAATGGCTTCAGTTCCTGTTTCCTGAACACTCACAGAGCTGTGATTCTCACAAGTGGCACTTGGTGGTGAAGCCTGTTCCTTCTTAGGATGAGGGAAAGGGGATGAGGGAAAGAGGGCACCCCAAGGAGCTGAGAGGGGCTGCAGAAGGAGAAATGAAGCAGTGCCAGCACAGAATGGATCAGGGATTGGTTTGGCTTGGAAGGGACCTCAGCTCCATGCCCTGGGCAGGGACACCTCCCACTGTCCCAGGCTGCTTCAAGCCCTGTCCAGCCTGGCCTGGAACACCTCCCTGCACCTTTCCAACTCAGGCAAGTGCTTTCATAGCCACAGGAAGGTGTAAACCTTCTCTTTGCTGCCTCACTGTTGGGAAATTCCTGCACTGAGTGGAGGAAGTGCCTGGGCAGGCACAAGGAAGCTGCTGTTGACTGAATGAACAACTCTGCCATTCCCAAAGTGGGAAGGAATGAGGTCTCAGAACTCGCAGCAATGCCAGGAGCACGGGCTGTGCCACCCCTGGAGTCAGGAGTGTGGAGCTGGGGTCCTCAGGGGTGCTTAGAGCTTACACAGGGCCCAGGAAACAGCCCCAAAACGCCTTGATTTAAATAACCAAAATGCAATAAAAGAGAACTGACAACAGCAGCAATAATGAAGCCTGGGAGCTTTTAAAATTGCCAATTTATTTTGGGGGTTGGACAGCTTTGTCAGGTCTTTGTAAACACAGCAGTTTCATCATGAGGTCTCCCCAGGTCCTGGAGGGAGATGTGTAAACCTTGGTGCAGAGTCCCAGAATCCCTGGGTTTGGAACAGACCCCCCAGCCCAGGGAGGCCAAGCTGTGCCTGACCCCCACCTTGTCCCCAGCCCAGAGCCCTGAGTGCCACCTCCAGGCATTCCTGGGACACCTCCAGGGATGGGCACTCCCACGGGCAGCACCTTTTCCATGGAGAGATTCCTGCTGCTGTCCCCCAAACCCTCCCAGTAACACTTTCCAAATATGTCACATTCAGAACTTGAAAGTTGAAACTCTTTGAAGGCAGTGCAGCTCTTGCAGAGCAGCTTTAATGCTTCAGGGTGTCATTTACTGAGGGCAGGCAGCCCTTCACCTTGGTTATCAGTGCAGAGAATTATTCATGATTTTGTAAGAGCTCCAGCAGTAAATCCACTTTCTCTTTCCAAGGAAAGCCCAGCACAAGCTCATCAGGAGCTGAGAGTTCTGCTCTTAATTAAGCTCTTAATGACCTCAGTTACTGCTTAAGTCTTTCAAAACATTTCTTCTGTGAGGGATTCAGAGCTGCACAGTGTGGA
>CADDXX010001226.1:0-71378 GCA_902810485.1 Alauda arvensis | reverse complement strand
TCTTTATTGTACAACGTTTTATTTCCTGTCCTCATGGTGGAAGGCACAAGGGTCTGGAGGAGAAAGGGTTGGCTGACTGGTTTCTGTTGCCCCTCAGTTGGCTTTGTAATCTATCACACACAAAATGAGAGAGGATCTTATTATAGAGAAAGCCTGGGGAGGGGAAGGAAAAAAAAAAACAAAAACCCGCAGTATTTTCTTTGTTTGAAAACTGTAGCAGATGTCTGTGGCAATAAAAAGGCAATTATAGTTGTATTATCATGAGAATTTCCAGCAGGAAATCTTGACAAACTCGAAGTTTACTTAACTGAGATAAATACAGTAGATAAATAGCAAACTGAATTCAGTTTACTCTTGTACACAGGTGTACTACACATTTCCTCAAGCCATGATTCACAGCCATAACCTTTCCTAATCACAGGCACAGCGAGATATGTCAGGAGTAGGAATGGGCTCATGTTATAAAATGCAGCTATAGATCCAAACTTCCTTCAAAGTTTTGGTGTATTTGGAGCTGATAAACAGGCTTGGATTCATATCTGTATCTCTGAAGGGGAGGAACTAGAGAGCCCAATTTGTTTGTTTTTTTTTTACCCTAGACATTTTGTGCTGCCACGAGGATGCAAGTTTTTGATTGAAAATATCTGTGGGGTATCCTCCACTGGCACAGAGCCAATGGCACAGCTAAGAATTGATTTCTTCCCCCTCTTACAGCAGCCTGGAAAGCAACTGCTCTCTGAGGCTGCTCTGATTTATACTGGGAGCAAGGCAGACCCTGGCAGCACTCAGAATCYGGGAGCCCCCACAGATAGCATGCAGTTCAGTCATATAAATAAGGGGTAACATTCTGGGAATTTGGAGAGTTCTGCTCTAGGAGTGAGGATGCCAARCTGTACTTCAAGTAAAATACTCTGTTATTGTTTCTAGGCAGGCAAGAAGAAAAAAAACAAAAAACAAAAAAACCAACATGTAAAAGCCAGCTGTTCTCTGTTTTACAAGTCACTTCAACTAGAAAATAAACTACATGTGTCCAGATAACCCACCACATTCTTCTTTGAGTTAGTTCTCTTCACCCCAGTCAGATCCATTTGTATATCAAGGGTAGCCTTAGCTGGCAAAACCAAACTTGAAGTCTATTAAGGATTTCTGATTTTTTTTTTTTAATCAAACAGTAACTCAGAAATGTGTGTGCTGTTTATCTGGCTGTGCTGCTTACTTGCATTTCAGATTTAGCCTCTGCTTACACTAACAGCTGAAAATCCATTGGTCTTTGTGATTGCTGCTAAATTATTGCATAGTAGTTTTATTATTAAAATAACGAGCTTATTACAGTGGAAATTAAAAATTAACAGTAGATGGCTATCCAGTCTCCTTGGCCATCTTCTGATTGATGATGGAGTATTCAAAAAGCAAAAATCTTTTGATTGCATGGGGAAAACTCCCCAACACATATTTCTCTTCTCTCAGACTGTGGCCATCTTTAAACTGCTGTCTACTATGGATCCTATAAAACTTTTCTCACTAGGCAGGATTCAACAATGAAGGGCTCTGAAATAAAAAAAAGGAAATTTCAAACTGAGCTTTGAGAGTGTTCAATGCACTCAGGCTTGCAGAGCTCTGCACTGAAGTTGTAATAACATTTGTGCTTACCAAGTAGGAGGAAAAAGAGGAGACCCAGATAGGTAGAGCAGCACAAGTAGTAATATATAAACCCCAATTTTTATTAAAACACAACAATAGGTTGAAAAATGTATTCTAAACAAGCTCAGGCAATAAATTTAGTTTAGAAAACTGACATTTCTTTATTGATACTGTGATAAGGAATGTGTGTTTCACAAGTTATAGACACTTATTCAGGTAGATCTGCAAAAACAAAGAACAAAACCAAAGTAGACCTTAACAAGAGTTGCTTATTTTCAACTTGTGTATRTTTGCTCCCATTCTTCTTCTTGGTGTCACAGCAGATTAGGTAATAAGTGTCAGTCCTGGGACTGGTGGTCAAAGCTCACTTGATTTCCACAAGAGGAGAAAGGTGTTGTTGAACTCACCATAAACTCCATGGAGAGGAGAGAGCAGAGAGACACACATGATGGTTTATGCTTTCCAAAGGAATGAGCAAGAAGCAGGCACTAGCCAGAAAAACAGCTAAAAAAACTAAAAGTAAATTGTGGTAAAGGCCACCAGGAAAGATCAAGGGAATTATCAGTATTTCAATGGATAACTGTAGGCTCTGTATCATGCTAAAAAATACAAACAAAGCCTAATAATAAAACAGTGAAAAACATCAAAACAACCTTTCTACAGCACCTACTGTTACAGTCTGAGAAGTAAAATTCCCTCCCCCACCTTCAATTAGTGTCATGTGGGATAGGAATGGTACTTAGGAGCCAGGCACCTGAGAATTCCCTCAAGGGAATTCCCCTGTAATCCCTCCTGCTGCTTTGGCATCAGGACCTCAGCTCTGTCCCCATCCCTTTGTGGGGCCTGCTGGTGGCTGTGACAGCAGCACAGGGAGTGACAGAACTTCATCACTTGTGCACAGCTTTAAGGGAAGGATGTTGGGAATGCAGAACTCCCTGCCTACAGCACAGGGAGACGCTGGGGTTGTGTTTCTCCTGGTTCCTGGCAGTTCCCCGAGTTCCCAGTCTAWCCCAGAGCAACCTGAAAGCTGCTGCAGAGTAGTCTGGCTTGCCTGTGGGGTGCTGCAGCCTGCAGAACAGCAGGGTCCTGGCATCCCAACACCAGCCTTGGGAAGCGGATTTGCCTTAATGGGACAACCACTGAGGGCTGGATTTATGGGATCTGTGTTCCACACAAACATTTCATGGACCAAAATGTGCTGCAGAATTCCTGCCTGGATTCACCCACTGCTACAGCAATGAAGCATCTTCTCCCTGCTTCCCCAGCTCCGGAGCCCAGCGGTGCTCATGGGATGGGTGCACAGGTGTGTTGCCTAAAGATCAAAACACGGCCCTAAATCTTTTGTTGGTGTGAGGCAAAACAGAAGGAAAGCCAGGGAAACTGTCGGGGAACAGATTGTAAAAAGCATGTTTAGTTTTGTTTGCTAGAGAAATGATCGGTACTAGCTGAAACCCTGCGAGTTATAATTCCTRGTACATTACTGCTAATTAGTAAATGGATTATGGCTTAATTTGATCTCTCAGAGAAGGCACTTTTTGTGGAAAAGATATTTCTGTGGAGTGATCATATAGGGAGGATGCCATTATCAGGCTGGGTTTATTTTTTTCTTCTTTTTGCTGCTGAAGAACAATACYTGTGTTTTATATCCATGGCATCTCCTGCTGCCCTTTTCCTTAGACCTTTCCAGCTTCACTCTTTCAGGAAAAGTTCTCTGGTCTTCATCTGCTGCTCCTATCACTGTGAAAATTTCACATTCTGTGTRTCAGAGCTTGCAATGGACAGTACCTCAGGGAGAGAAGGACATTTGAGGCACAGTGGAAGTGCATATTCCTGGTTTTATTGCACAGTACCAGCCAGGAATTTGGTTTGTAGGACTTTTTTTGAATGAAAGTGACCAAGTTGATGTTTGTGCTTGTCTTCTTCCCATATGAGTTTTCCCCTACAGCTGCCTCTGTAGGGAAGTCACCCTCCACACAATTTGTATGTATCTGAATTTATATCCCCACACCAATCCAGTGCTGTTAAMGTGGCTTCACTGAGTGCCTTCCCTACTTGAAAGTTTTTCAAGCCTCTTTTCTCCTGAATTGTGGAAGTAAAAGGCTTCCAAGGGAGAGAGATTGCTTTGGTGTTTTTAAAAAATAATGGTTTTGGATCAGGCAGCTGCCAAAGATGTTTTACAGAGGYTCCATTTTTTGTGCTGCCTTTTGGTGGAGACAAACCCCTATCAATAACTGCTTTTTATGCTTTGAAAAGCATGTTTTTCCTTGTTTCTGCCTTGACTGATCCTATCTGCACTTAAAACGTGCAAATGCATGGATGTTGGTACAAAAACAGCCACAAGAAGAGCAAGAACCAAGAGCAGTACAGAAACTATTTATTATTGAGCATCTATTTCACTAGGAGTAGATACTGAGATACTGGATAACYTCTTATTTGTGGTTGGAATATTTTTATTTCAATTACCTTACTCAAAAACCTRAGGTTACTGAGGGATGGGAGCTTTTGTGGGTTTGTATCTCTAGATGTGCTTTAATTCAATCTTTCCTGTGCAGAATGCTACTTAATTTTTAAAGTGTGCTGCAAACTAACATATCATAAAAAATAATTCTGCCTAATAGCACCATTCTTAATTAGTCTATTTTTTTTGTTTGTGTTTTTTAGTGCTATAGATTTATCTRCTAAAAGACTTCCTCTGATTTTAGACACAACTGAAATCAAATCCCTCAGGCTTTGACTGTGAAGCTGGAGAAGCTTATTAGGATTTTTAACATTCCAAGTTGCTTTCTGAACAGATTGCACCAGCTAGTTGATGAAACTTGAGCTAATTACTCTAATGTTGACAAATGCACTAGCACAAAAAAAAGTCACATATGAAAAAAAATTAAAAATTGCTCCTCTTCAGGAAATGCTAAGTAGATTCAATGATTTGTGGGTGCAAGAAAGAGATGTTTGCAGAGGTTTCTTTAGGAAGAGAGGAAAGAAAAGAAAAAAAACTTACAAAAACACCTTCCACTAGACCAGTTTGCTCAGAGCCCAATCCAACCTGACTCTGAATGCTTTCAGAGATGGGGCAYCCACAGCTTCTCTGGGCAACCTGTTCCAGTGCCTCATCACCCTCAGTAAAGAATTTAATCGAAGCATCCGATCTGAATCTCTCCTCTTTTAGTTTAACAATGTTCCTCCTTGTCTTATCACTATCTGTCCATGTAAATATGCATTTGGGGTAATCCAAACAACCCGAACCCTGCTCAAATTTTCCTTTTCAAATAACGYGAAAAAATGCTTAACTAATTGCTGATATTTCAGTTAAATACTCTTTAAGCTTAAATGGAAGCAGTGTGGCTATGACATGAAGGTTTCCTGCCATTTAAACCTACTATGCCTCAGAGAGAAATATACTGTCTTGTCTCCTTTTTTTTTTTTTACTATTTACTTAATAGTTTTGACCTTTCAGCCAATTGTCCTTATCCGTCATTACAGTGTATGATCAATCATTTCATGCCTTGTCAYCTATAAAATACCAGCAGGAGGGAAATGTTTTATGTTATATTGCTTTTCTTGAGGTGTTTTTTTTTTTTATCATAGTGTCTTCCTGTTTATTGTGAAAATAATGCTTCAAGTCTCACTGGTTTAATGAACTTCATGGATTTCATGGTGTAAAGAAGTAGCTGGAGGGAGGCTGGTGAGGCGCAGGATGCCCAGAGGAGCTGTGGTTGTTTCCCTGGAAGGGTTCAAGGCCAGGTTTGGTGGGGCTCTGAGCAATTTGGTGTAGTGAAAGGTGTCCCTGCTCATGGCAGGGTTTGGAGTGAGAGGATTTTTAAGGTCCCTTACAACCCAAACTTTTTTTATGACTCTAAAACTCACTGCAAGCTTATCATTTTAATCTTGGTATTTAATCATGCTCAGTACTTCAAAATGCACCAAACAAGCTCTTTGTTTGTCTCTGACTTCCTTCTCAATTTCTGAGCTGTAAGCAGGGGCAGAAGTATGCAGTGACACGAAATACATGTCAAAAATGTATTAAATGTTTGAAAACATCAAAAACCTGTGCAAAGCCACACATGTGCACACTTAGGCATGGTCTTTCAGAGGATGGTCCTTCAGCTTGGACAGGCTTTTGGGTTACAGGGGATTCAGGCGCCCTTCATTGCAAATAAATCCGTGCAAAAGCAAAATTTTCAGGAGCACTGCTGCTGCAGGAGCCTAAATGACATTTACAAACTGAGAGCACCACTTAACASGCTTTATCTGAGGCAGAGAGCCAGGGAGGTGCAAGGATCATGAGCTACCAGGAAAGCTGTGACACTGTGCAAACATCTCAAACGGAGGCCTGAAAACAGCCTGCTGCTCTCAGAAAGGTCTCYCTGGTTTAGGTGTAGTGACAAGTAAACATGTCTAATGATTCCTTCTCCAACAGCAGCATGCAGGCTGCTCCCAGAGGAGCCCCGTGCCCTCTTCCAGGGAGCAGCACAGAAAAGGCTGCTGGTTCTTCCTGGAGCACAGCACAATATTGCTCATAATAAGGGTTAAGTGACTTAGGATCTGAAGTACATGAGGAAACCATGCTTTCTGCTTCTGCTGTCTTCATTGTCCTAATTACAAACCAGAGATAACAGCACTCCTTGTCTTCCCATGGGGTATTAGGAGCAGGAGCACATGAAGGATTGAGAGAGATGTAGCTGCTACGTGGTGACCCTGTGATGGGGGCACCTAAAGTGCCTTTGGGTAAACAACTTCAGCATAAACAACCACTTGCATCCCTAAACTCAAAAAATGTCAAGTGCACGTTTAAAAGCTTCACAAGTGGTTGGCATGGTGTTGGTTTTTTTTTCTTTTTTTTTTTTTTTTCCAGGGTGGGGAGTCCTTTTGTGTCATTATTTCAGGGAGGCAGAGTAGTCATGCAAATGATTTGGAGAGAATTAGAAAACTTGGGGGAATACAGATCAGACAGAGTGGAAAGGAAGGAGACCAAGCATGTGACAAACTTCAAGCATGTGTTATTTGTGCAATTATTTGGCATTCCTTCCTAGCTGAAAGAAGTTAGKCTCCCCTGTGCCTGTGAACACCAAGGACATCATTTATTATCTGAACCTTTAAAGTATCTTGGTTTTATTTGGGATAATTGGAGCTGTTCTATCAACAGATTTTCTGTGATCCTAACACCAAGCATGAACAGGATAATATAAAGAAAGGTGAAGCTACAAACACACTGCTAAGGTTTGGGGCTTGTAAGGCAAGTGTTGCACAGCTCTAGCTGTAATTCTTTAAAATATACATATGTCCCTTTGATGTTGTRTGGAATTAGAAGTCAGATATAATACTCCCAACCTGGTTGCTGTTCACTGCTGAAGCCAATGAGCAGCAGAGAAACAGAGGAGTGTGCTTTGAAGTGCTTGGTGTTACAGGGAAAAAAAATGAGCACTTCAATGAGAATGCACCATATGCAAGAGGCTGCCACTGAGGTGCACTTTAAAGCCAAAAATCAGGACAGAACCCAGAAAGTTCACCTTCAAGTTTGCATCTGAACCTTGTTGAGGGGATATTTATACCCTCAGCCAAATAGAAAGGAGCAAAAGTTGAGGTCCCAATCAAAACTTGCATGGGTGATGGATCTGTGTTTGCAGTTTGAGGCTGGTTTTGATCTTTAATACCTTGCTCATCAGTGGCTTTCCAGCAGTACAGTTCAAAGGGCTCTGTGAAAACAGAGGRGAGAAATGGATAATTAGTTGGATTTTATGGAATAGGGTCCAAGGCAGAAAGCAATGTCCCAGAGGGGTTGCTTGTGCATGATCCTGCATCCCTGTAGTGGCACATGTAGGTCTGCATCCCTCTGGTGTTGCTGAAGCTGTTGCCTCTTAGTGGGGTTGGTTCTCTTCAAGAGGTTTTATAGTTCATAGGATTGATCTTCAAGAGCCAAAAGTGTTATTGTAATGAATGCACAATGTCCATTGCCCTAGTGATCACAAAAATCAAACCCATGTTTTTATTTTCTTAATATTGGATTATTCCCCCTCCAAGAAGGGTCGCTCTCCATAGCATTCTTCTAGCCTTTTATTAATATTTCTGATCTCAATATTTGATGTCATTAAATATTTAAATTGTCATTAAAGATCATGACAACATTTTATTGTCATTAAATATCTGGGAAATGTTTTCTGGTTTGCTTACTGTTCCTCTCCTACTCATTCTSAACATTGTCTGCTTGTTTGATCACCAGTAAGTTCTGATGTGGCATATTTACAGAACTAGCTAAAATAGCTCCAAGATCCTGTTCTTTAATGATAATAACTAGTATATAATCCTGCTYTAAGCTTATTTTTCACCATATGCACTGAATTTAATTTATTTTACTTTATTTATGTTACTCTTATGAAATTCTTCCACAAATCTTTGCAACTAATTTTGGTTTTGCTATCTCACTAGTCACCAAAAACATGACTTGCTGGCAGTACTGAGCACTCTGCCACCCCTATTTATCCCCACACTCAATTCTCTGATGCATATGGCCAATAGCCAGACCTGCCACATCTGTGGTGAGCTCCTTACTCATCCTCTTTCTGTCTGTAACTGAACTGAAACCATGGCACAGGGTTAAAAATCCTAAAACATACAATTAAGTTGAGCTCTGAATCCCAGAGACTTGAAACAGATGAGTTTATGCTTCCATGTTTTAATGGAACTGATTGAAAAGGGAAAAGAGTGGCCTGGCTGTGAGGAGTTTGTTCTGCCATTGTGCTGTGCATTGATCTTTTGTGATACGAGAGTGTTCTGAAAGAACATCTCTGTGCAGGACCACAGCAGGACTTGTGCTTTGTCTCCATTCCCTTAAAGACCTTTTGAACCTCTGTCCTTAGTCTGAAACCTTCAGTCATTTGGGTTTTCCAGGAGTGCTGGGTGTTGGGGTGGATGGTTGTTTGTGTTGTTGGTTACTTGGTTCATTGGTTGTTTTCTGTTTGGTGTTTTTTGAAGTGACTTCAAAATTACTTCAGCTGCCTGAAAACCTAACTTTTCATTGGGATCTAATTTTAGTATTAAACTGTTGATACAGGGCAGAGATTAGCCTGAGTGGAAAAAGGAAAATGATCTGGTCGTGCAGATGAGCGATTTGTAAAGGGAGAAAATGAATTTAAAAAATCAGTGACAGAAAGAGCTGAATGGCACACCTGAATTATGCCTTCTTGGCACAGGGAAAGGAGCTGAAAATAATTCCTTTCCCTGATTAGCAATAGTTTAAGGAGGAAAGCTTTAACTCCTTAGAGGTAAAAATGRTGCTGTTTGGTTTTCCCCTGAGTTTCYCCATTCACTGAGCTAGAATTTGAAMCACCCAACCRATTTTCTGACATCTGGTCCAGCTGTTTGATACAACYGCAGACTTTCTGGCCTTTGCTGGCTCCTATTTTCATTGGGGACACCAACACCTCACTCTGTTAATAGCCATCCAAGAGTTAATTTACATTTTAGCAGGAATGAAAGGATGGAAATTTCTAGTAGGAGAACGGGAAACAATAATGATTTTCTTTTTCTGATCGGTTACTACTCGTGCTTAGAAAGAAAAAACTCTAGTTAGTAAGGATTAGTTCTTTCTTTCCTTGTTCTGTTTTCAGGCACCAGCAAAATGCTGTAATGCTTGGTTTGCAAAACCTTATGGAGAAATGTACTTTTGAATAGATACAGCACAGCCATTTCTTTTGAGGAAGGAAAAACAATAATAGTAGAGGCAAAGAGAAGATCTTGARTTTGAAAGGGTTCCTTGAGGGACTAATTTACAATTCTATTTCTTAATATTTTTAAGTAATACACACAGATGGTGGAAAAACTATACCAAGATAATGCATAAACTATCAAAGGGGGGCTGTTTTAAAAGAAAAGCCAACCTTACCATTTTTTACCTAATCGATATTGAAGCTATAAGTCAGCTAAGCCTTCTGTCCCTAACCAAATGACTGAGCATAAGTGTATTTTTAGATGGCTCTTTAATGTTAAGTGACAGGGAAAGGCAGCCACTTAAAAGTATTTGACATTCATAAGCATCCAAAAGACTTTCTGTCACCTTCTATTTATTCATCCACTAGACTAGAAAAAGCTGTATTGCTTTGTTTTTCCCCCTTCCTTTCAGGGCAGCAGTCAATGCATCTGTGTCAAACCTCAGCTCTTCTCATCTGTGCTTCATGGTGTCCGTATCCCTGCCTCTCTTTTCTCTCTGCTGTCACTGAGCAGCTTTTGAGTGCCCATTAGCAGCGAGGAGCKCTGCAGCTGGAATTCCTGACTCCGGGCTGAAAGGATTCAAGGGACACCGAGGGTCCTCCTGCCCCTCCCCGAGTCAGCCTCTTCCAGCAGCAGCAGCATTGGTCTGAGTGCTAATTGAGAACTCTCTGGGGGGGGAAAAAAAAATAATACCCAACTCATTATGAGTGCCTTCCTTTTATAAGAGTATTTTGGGTGCTTTTCTCACATAACACAGGAAGGTTTTAGTTCAGAGAGGGTTGGTGGTGCTCTGTGACACCTTGTGTTTTAGTTGGTGTGTGCTTGCTTTGGACGTTCAGCTTTGCATGTAGAAGGTTTTCACTCGTTAAGAGCACAGGAATGCTTCATTTTAAATAAAGGGAAATGCACTCTTTCTTAGCAATGTTTCATGGGATCAGTTCTGATGTTTAGTTAAGCTTGTCCAGGAGTATTTAGACAGCTAAATTCCTAAGGTAATTGCATTGGAAAAATTGGAAAATTTTGCCATAGGTAATATTTCAAAATAAATATTTATTTTGAAAAGTAGAGTTAAAAAAAATGCTATCAGGGAAAACCACAGAAAACTTTGAGGTGTTCTAAGCAGTGTAACAGACAGGCTAAATAAAAAAAACGCTTTGTGACAATCCAAATGCTTCTGCAAGTTGGTAAATCTTGAACCTGTTTAAGCTGACCTTCTGAGAAACTTGAGCTTTTGAATTCCCATTTGTCTGCCTGACCCTGCTAACAACAATTGAATACCCTGTCTGATTTTAACCACGTTGCGGAGTGACAGTTTTATGAGCACTTTTTGTCCTTCAAGTTTCAAGAAAGTAGGCAGAGTCCCACAGGTGCCTCTCCCATGGAGAAACCACAGTGGGGACTTGAGGTTTATAAGTCCCTAGAGAATTAATACCTGGAAGTGTTGGAGGAATAAATTAACCACAGGAAAATACTAAGCCTCTGTTGTGCCTTACTGGAGGAGAGAACCCAAACACAGCACACAAAACCACAGAAAATGGAGCTATAAAAGGTCTTCCTTGAGCTGCTGCATTTGTGAGGGGTATTTTAGGATTTAGGGATTTATTTTTTTTTAATGAAAGGTATAAACATAGCAGCAGTTTGCTAGTTGGCACCAGAGAAAGCAAGGCTAAGTGTCTACTCTAATGCGGAGTTTTTTCTGTCAGAAGAAGAGAAAACTGAACTTCTGTGGGAAGTGGGATTCCTTAGTCTGTGTCTGTGGAAAACTCTTGCTGTCCCTCTTTTCTTGCTGTTTCCTACAAGGTATTGTAACAGGAATCTCCTGTTTTCCTTTGGCAAAGAAAAAAAAGGCACAGTGAGGGCTGTTGAACTGCAGGTTTGCACAAGCAGGCAAACATAGGAGATGCTGATCAGGGATGCAAGGTGCTGGGATATTCAGGTARTCTCTGTGCCCCTCCTGTCATAACAACAGCTTCAGGGTCTTGGGAATTGCTGTGCAGTAATGCMTCTGAGTGCCTCTCCCATGAAGTGGACAGGAGCTGATGCTTTGAGGGAAAGAAAAGGAAAAATTACAATAGATCTTCTCAAAAAGAAGGGGGAAAAAATTCCTAAGTATAATGATGCTTCCTTTGGAATGACTCGGATTCATGCTGCAACTTTGAGGTTGATACTTCAGCCTACAACCAGGCAGAGTCACACTTCATCACCAACTCTGCATTCCAGTGTTTGCTGTGTGTGRCACCCCCATTTGTAGCACAATTTAGCAACCTGCAGCACCTTAGTTAAGGCCCACCTAACAAAATTGTGTGAGTAGGCAGAGTTTGTTTGTCTGGCAAACACTGTGCATGCTTGCAGCTACATTCTGCCTCCTACACTTAATTYCAGCCTCACTCTAAACACACTGCTTTGGACCCGGGAAAAACAGGGGCTTAACAATGGAGGTGCTACCGATGACACCGCTGCAAGCTGCAAATGATGCCATTTTAGTACTTAGCTGGTATTCAGGAGCTTTCAGTCTTGGGTTGAAGAGATCTGATTGAAAATCAGGCACAGGCATACATGGAGAATTCCAGGTTCCCTAGTTGCCTTGAAGTTAAGTGGAGTGGGCACTTGATTATTATGAAGGCTAGAATTGGATTGAAGAATCATACTTAAAGGTGTAATAGAGCTCAGAAAGTGTCAGACCTTGGAAGTACCTAGCCCTTGATTGTAGCAGCTGGAAGTGATTTAACAAGTACTTGAGGTGACAGAATCAAATGCTTTATGTGATGAATGGGCTGTTTCAATATAGCAAATGATTTTGCTCTTTAAAAATCAGAATTAAACAGTTTGTTTTTTGTGAGGCGTGAGATCATGGAGCAGTGGAGCACACGTGTGCACGTGCCCAGAGACACAGAATTTCATGTTCATCCCGTCTTTATTACACAGTGTTCATTTATTTTGGAACTTACTGCTGTGCTTTGGCCCTTCTGGGGGAGGGGAGGAGTCAGTATTTTTGTGCATAGGGGTGTCCTAAGAAGCTGAAATAACRTGACCAAGGTAGAACCAGTTCTTCACCTAAGTGACTTATAAGTGACTTATAATGTTATTGGTCAAACTCAAGAGGTAAATAACTTCAAGTTCCTGTCACATTTGTCATACCTGGCAGTTGGGCATTCAGATGTGTTTATACACAGAGCTGGAGTTGGGAGGAGATTCCTCAGATTCATGCAGATTTTGTCCAAKTARKGCCCCATCCTAGATTCACTGATATYGCCTGCTAACACCCATCATTCAGGCATCGTGTCTTGAAGTTTCCCTTCACTTGACCCCCTCACAACAGGAAGAGATTTTTTTTTTTTTCAAGGTATTTTTTCCCCCTTTCACTGTGGCCAAACCTTCAGCTGTTTTCTTCCTTATTGCTGAARAAAAATCCCCCACAACCAAGGCATCCTTAAAAATTAAGTCAAGCTTGAACCTGATCCTGTAGCTCTACAGGACTTAACTTTGTTGAGTTCTCTTGCCTCTTTGTACAGAAAAGGAAAAGTGAAGCCATTAAATGTAATCCTGAATATTTTTTTCCTCTATTACTAATTAGAATTACTTGGGCTGCTCCTGAGGTTCAGTTTGGAATGTGCTGAGAATGGACGCAGCCAGTCCCWAGTGGCAAACAGAACAGAAATTTCATTTTAAGGATCAATGCTTTTACATAACCCCAGCAACACCTTCGGATACCAAGGCTGACTGTTCATTGGCCCTTATCATTTGTGATCTAATGTGGGATCTAAGAGAATTGCAGAAGGCTGGGGGTTCCCAGAGGGCAAATCACTATGACGGTTTTAGCAAAAACCAGTTGGAAATAMAGGATCTTAAGGGTCTCCTTTTGTYTCTCTTCACTAATGAAATGGATCCTGAYCTTTGAKCAGACTCTGAGCTCCAGAATTTGGRTGGATCCAGCCTGGGCTCACAAAAGCTTGGTGTTAACCCACTTGCATCTCTTGCATTGTGTGTTGGCTGCTGGACCTGAGCATCGCTGCACAGAGACAGCAAATCTTTGYAGATCCAAGGTTTGCAGACTTGGAAAACTGAAATGCCTCTGATTTAACTATCCCTCAAAGCAGGTGTTTGGATACACAACATTCTTCTTTAAATCATGCAGTACCTCTTAATCCCTGGTGTGCCATGCTCAGAAACATCCAGTGCTTTCTCCTTTTGCACATGGCACAGCACCACATCTGTGCACAGAGGGGCACATCAGACTTTCCTCTTTCTTCAAAAGAAGAGGACACCTCTGCTTCTCTTTTTTAGTATTTGACTTCACATCCCTAACACTCCTGGCACCTGCAGAAAGGCATGTACAMACATGTAAATGTAAAGACATTTATAAACAGAAAGCCAATAACAGCTCGCCAAAATGAAGATTCAAATTGAGCCAAGTATCTCCTAAGCCTTGACAAATCAGAGAAAAATCATGGATGAAAGAAGTTTCACCAGATTCAATCCCACCTTGGGAGAGAGTGAACTCCTGCATTGGGCCAAAGTCCTATTCAGCTACACAAAAAGATTGGGCCATGCTGCTGTGWGGAAGCTGTTCAGTTTGAGTTAATGACATGTCATTAGTGGTGGAACCAGCTCTCAGTATCTGACAAACATATGTTGTTACACTTCCCCCAGAAYTAAAAAACAGATTCAAAAAGAACATATTTTTTTTCCTTCAGAGATATTTGCATAATTACACAGAGTGTGAGGGTTAATGAAGAGCTAGTAATAAAACTGGGTGAATTAGCATGACTGAGTGACTTAAYGCAATCCTGTTGATCATACAGTCAGGGGTGGCTTGCATTTTGCCAGACTTTTTTTTTATTTTTTTTTTAAGCTATCTCTTGCACTTGCACATTTGAATTTGAACTTTCATTAATTATAGCTTTATTTCATGAACATGAAATTTCATTGACTTAAGTGTTTACATCAGTAGAACACCTATTCTAAAAAAATGTGCACCTGACAAAATTCTTAATGAACACCTCGCCAGCACCCACAACACCGAGTGCATTTTTGAGTGATTCCAGTGAAGGACTTGTTCTTTTTTAAATATTTAGTAWGCTTTTAACCCACAGGCTAAATTCTTGGAATTATTTCTTTCAAAGTTAGAAATAGCAAAGTGCATGGTGGCAGGAWGAGAAAAACATGTAGAAGCAGGATATCCCTTCAATAATATCATGATCTGTCTTAACAACATTCTGCCTCTTCCCTTCCTTTGTTTCCTTGTCCTGCTTGCTGCTGGTGTGCAGTTGAGTTGATCACCCCACCTCTGATACACTGAGGAAGGTGAGGTGCACAAGGATGTGTAAGAACAACTGTGAAGGATGAACAGTAGCTAAAGAAAATCACTTTGCATTGAAGAGGAGCAGCTTTGGGGTTTGTGCTTCCAACTCTGTTGGGAGGGGTAATCACTAGAARGCAGTAAATTCCAGACTTAAGGAGAAGTGGTGTCTTAATCTCAGCAGGACTATAGCTTGGAAATCAGTTTGGGTCTCAGGGTACTCCTTCCCTGTACCAGTTCTGTCTCCAAAGGTGGAACAGGCAAGGAGATACAGAGCTTTGGCTTTCATWAAATTATCAGCAGTAGTTTAACACTGAATATAGTTATAAAATATCTAATGTTCTATGGTACAAAGTAACTATCTACAAACATAGACTTAATTATTTAGTGGAACAAAAGATAGAGATTTTGGTAAACAATTTGACCCAATGTGAGAKAAGCTTATAGCTCATGCTTGATCTGAAGTGAAAGCCATCACAGGTGTATAGGAAGTAAATTGGAATTGCATTCAGGAGTCAAACAACCAGAAATATGTATATTACAGTATGTACAGCCTGTGAGATTAATACTGTCAGAAAGTCACATGCAAGGGTGAAGCCAGTTTGAAGTCAAGTTGAACTAAAGCAGGCAGGTCTTTTTTATTTTTTTAAACAGCAAAAATAAATAAATCATTTTGTATGGTTAATGTGCTGTAAAATAGCCAAGTCCATACTGAACACGGGAATTAAGAGATTCTCTTCTACCTAGTCAAGTGTATCTGAGCACTCAAGAAGTGTTATTTGTAGGAATGGGTGATCCAAGTTGGTTTAGGAATACCCTGGTCTCTAAGAAAATAGGGAAAATGCATTCCAATTCAAAGCAGGGCATCTTCACTCACAGCCCTGCTAATCAACAACCCAGGCAGAATTCTACCCCAAAGGAGACATGGTGCTCACTGCATTAAAAACCAGAACCTTTCCAGGATTCTCTTCTAGGTTTTGAGCCAAACCTCATGTCTTTGCTCATGATTAAATATAAGCCAATAAATTAACAAAATCTTGCAATTCTTGAAGATGCTTGTGTCAAATATGGAAAGGTGTCTTCTTTCCATATTTGATAAAACAAAGAGAGAAGAGAGAGATGTGGGATTTCAGTTTAGGAATTTATTCAGGGAACACATGTCTGTATTAGTGTCTCCACGGTTTACCATTTTCTCTTTTCCCCTTGTAAATCTGTCCCTRTCTTGGGTTTATAACTTATTTCTCCAAAATATCTTTTGATAGTTAACACTTAGATATAGCCACCTGAGATCAGGTCAGCTTGCAAAGCATTGTTGAGACATATGGGGAAAGAACCTTACAAAAACACCAAAAAAGAGGTCTTTTGGTATGGGAATATGATAGGCAATAATTGGCAACAATTGAAAATGCTAAATTTTAGAGGGTGAGACAGACCCTGAGCACTGAACAGATTGGGCAGCAAGGTTCACACGTGAATTTCACCACAGCCTCACGAAGTTCAGGCTGAGAGTTTCAGTTCAGGCACATCTATGGAAAAGTGCTCCTCTGAAAGCAGTACATCACAGGTCCCCTAATTCTGCACGTGGAAAAACTCATTTACTACTTAGAGCTTTGGCCTAAAAGCATTTCAGYCTCTTAACCTTTGAATCCAGTCTTCCCAATTGTCTTCCACAGGCCRGGCTGTGCCCTTTCTGCTGCTGGCTGGTGAGGATGCTATAGAGCAGGCAGGTGTATCCAGGCTGGGAGCAGCACAGAGGGAAAGGGTTCTCTGAAGCCTGGTGCCCCCGGGGATGTTGAGAGAGATGAGTTAAGAGCATCTGTGATTATCTGTGCAAAAATGGTGTGTTCTTTCTCTCCCACCTGCAGCTTTGATCTCGCTTATCAGCCCGCRAACGGAGCGCGCTGAGCTGCTCCAACGCTCTCCCCTCCTGTCGTGTTCCCTGCTATTTGCCTTAAAGTAGTTGGCCTCTTGCTGATTTGAAAATTCCCCATCCCTCTTTGACATACCCAGGGACAGCCCTGTTTTATCTCATCCTGACTTCTGCTTTTCCTTTTGAGGATTCGGCAGCCGTCACCTTTGGTTTCCCCCCTCCAACAAACCCAACATTGATCTTGCAGATCATGCAYGCTGCACTTTCAGACAAGATAGATAATGACTTGAACTGCAGCAAATGGGACTATATGACATCACACTTTTGTGAGCAGACAAATCTGTAATCTTATTTAGCTTGACAGGTATAAAGGGCATTTCAAAAACTGATTATATCTGCTGTGGTTTTAAGAAGGTCTGGGATATGACTGGAAAACCTTCACCCAAATTATTCTCCAGGGAACAAACTCTTCAAAAGAATAATGCAATGTTCCTTATTCAGGGCATTAAAACATGCATTAACCTTTTTTTATACCTTGTGGAAAATACGTAATATTACCCCTGTGAAGAYTGCAAGGGTGAGAGTGAGGTGCTACTGCTGAACCTCCATGAAGTCTGAGGAGTTGGGTCTGCAGTCAAGCTTTGCAGGTTAATATGAAAGAAAAAGCTGAGCATGAAGAATATCTGAACTGTTTAATGAAAATGTGGATCCGTGCTGATTTGGCAGATCCATTTCTTATTGTGAAAGCCCCATCACCAGCTGGGGATGAGACTTATAAGCATTTCTTGAAGTTTCCATTTATAKTTCTGTTAAAACCATCTGTGACAGGCTTGTGGTGCAGCATCAGTCAAGATCAATACGTGTGACAGAACCTACTTGTTGGGTCCCATGTTTGGGAGGGGGATGCTCAGACCTCCCCTTGCTGGATCCTTTTCTCACAGTGGAAGGTTTTGGGTTGCACCTGCATTGCCATGACTGACCTCTTGTTGAGCAGGGGAAAGRCTGGTGAAAGGAAACTCTGAAATCCAAATTTATTCTCCTGAAAGTTTTGCAGCTTGTGCAGGAATTGAGGCTGATCTCAATCTTGCTGAACCACCAAAGCAGTTTTCTCTTTTGCCCTGCCCAAAGGGGATACGAGATCTTCCTCTCTTGGAAAATGAAAATGTTTAATTTCTCCRTATGCACCATAATTTTTCTGAAGAGTAAAACTGAGGAAAACTCTTGATTATTTAAGTGTGGCATGTTTCACCCTGCCTTTGTGAGACTTTTGTCATGAGCATGTGATTTACTCTGCACATCATCTCTGATGYCAAAGGAGAGTATTTATGCATATCTGAAGAAAGTGCATTAAAAGTGTTTTTAAYAAGTCATAGACCATTAACAGCTGTTGCAAACCTGATAGTTTTCCATTTGTGTTTCTGTGGCTGAAATTACAACCTTTTAATCTCTGCTTTCCAGTCTAATCTTTACAAAGCCAATTCTGTGGTAAACATTTCTGTCAATTCTTCCCTYCTGGCATTTGATATTAACTGTGTGCCCAGTTCTGCTTTCACTGAGGTGGATGGAAATATTTTACTGATGATCTTGGTGAGGACAGACCTGTGGGGTTCCTCTATGTCCTGTTGGACATAATTCTGTGGACATAATTAGTGAAATGATAAATCTAAGAGATTTTTCTTGTCTCTAGAACAAATACACCTTGAGGCAGTCATGCAGGTTGAAATTAGGCTTGGTTTCACAGCAGTTTGGGTCGTGTTCCACAGTTCTTCTTTCTAATTCCCTTGGTTTGTGCAGCAGGGAGGTTCCTTRGGTGGGTCAGGCCCACATCTTTAAACATATTGCATTACAAACCACTCAGCAGCCACTCCTCATCCCAACAGCCTGGGAGCAGAGCAGCAGCAGAGCAAGTGTCACCTCTCTGCTGCAAAAGAACAGCTCTGAGTCCTGATGCAAGATGTCTCCAACAGAAGGGTGAGATTCAGCTGCTGACAGCAACAATCTTGACAAGCAGGCTCTGAAGTCTGCCTGTGTGTGTGACTGAGTGTTGAAATATCAGTTCTCAAAGAGATGGGCATGCATTGCACTGATCCACTGCTAGAATTGCTTTTGGCTGAGGAAATGGTATAAAGAAAAACCAACAAAACACACCAAAAAAAAACACCATGAAGATTATATATATATTTTCAAGAAACCTATTTTTACTGTGAAAAGAAAAATATTCATTACTGAAAGCTATTGCCTGTAACTTCACTCTTATCTTCATTATTTTGTAARCTCAGAACAAGGGGCAGCTTTCAATGCAAAATCATWAAACACTTACTAGATATCTTGAAATRTTCTCCATCCCTTGGCAACTGTCAGAGGAYAAAGAACAGATTGGAAGTAGAAAATCCCATTTCTCTGCTACCAGGTACTTTTAGTGACTGCATTCATTCTGGATAGAAAAGGTATCATATAGCTAAAAAAATGGGAATCTTTTTTCTGTTCACTAAGAAAATAAACATCTCAAATTAAAAGAAAATATTCCAACATTGTATGCTATGTCAAAAGAGAATCTTTAAAATGAGCATTGAAAATCAAATCCACAAAATAATCTTGAACGTTTTGACTGTCCCTTCTTGTGGGGAAAATAACCTATTGTGTGAAAATTACCAATTAATAATCAGGTTAACATCCCTATTAATTCACATCCTCRTTGACCTTATTCTGGCAAAAGCCTCTTGATTACAGTAAAAAATTTGATTTGAAAGGCAATTTAAGCACAATCAATTATTTTATATTATCAAATCATAGGTATCACAGATAGGCAGAAGGGAGAAAAAATGGCTTTGCATCTGGGTATGAATGAAACTCAATAATGTTTTCTAGCACTAGTGCATCATGAGCAATTTATTTCAGACAGTGARATAATGACACTGCTAGTGAACCAGRCAGTGCAAGTTCTTTAAAACTTTATCCTTAAATTCTACAATAAGCTTTGTGAATAATTTCTTTTTAAATTAGCAAAGGCCTGAATAATTCTTCTTCTTTCCTTTTTTATTCTTTCATTGTTTGTTTGCATTTTTTAATTAATAATTTATATTATTTTTACCAAAACTGATCTACTGCATWAAATATCAAGTCAAAATATTCTGGTTTTTACTTAGACATCCAGGGGCTCCCTGGCCAAAGTTTGTGGCCAGTGATCAGCAGCCACAATGCTAGTCTTTGCAGACAAAAGGTCAATTTATGAATTGATTAATTATGCTGGAGCAGGGTAATTTTTGCACTGTATGACCACGTAACTGATGGGTTTAGCTTTTAAAAGAACCCTCAGGGTCACCCTGTTTGGGGTGGGGTTTTTTGGTTGCTTTGTATTTTAAGGMAAATACCACCCAAATATTGTGTGTAACACATTGCTGCCTTGAGCAACTCCTCAGGCCAGCCTGTTTTACCTTTCAACAAAATTACACTGGTTTTCCAGAGCATTTTTGTAAGGGACTGTTAAATTCCCTCAGGTGGCACACTGTGACAACAGCACTTTTTGATTCCGTGTCTCTTTTTCCAAGTGTTAATGAAATACTCCTCCTGAGAAAGTCTCAGCTAACAGGCTCACAGAGAGAAGATTTTAACACAAGTCTGTAGTCAAGCATTCATTTTTTTTTAAGTATACAAACATTTTGATCTAAAATAAGACAAACAACTGCCTACTTTTGCCTCATTTTCCTCATCATTTCCTCAGTTCAGAATATGCAAATTAATTTCTTTTCAGATGTACAAGTTGTTTTGCAGGACAACAGTCCTAGAAACTGTAAAATTCTGCAGAAAGTGTCTGTTTCTGGTTCCAGGGAGGGACTAACACAGTAAAAGTGTGTAGATCTGTAATATAATGGAYTTAAACTCTTTTTCCTCTGAAGCCCTTAGTGCAAAACCATGGCTGGCTTCAGACTTGTGCTCTCTGAATGGCACCAGACCCTTGCAATAATTTTCCAATCTTTGAACAGAAAGCCACTTAGCAATCAACCAACACGTGCCTGATCTTGCATTATGTACAAAGACATGGCAATCCCTTGGCCAAACCTACTCAACAAATGGCCCACAAAAGGAAAGGCTCCTTAAACAATTAAAGATGAGGAAAAAGAAGCAGAATGTTAGGAAAAGAAAAGAAAAAAATAGGTTTGAGTTAAACTCCCTAGCAGTTTGGAGTCTTGATAGTCTTCACTTGTTTGAGGAGAAAGGAAAACAAAAGTTGTGTCTTTCATTGAAAGTGATCACAGAACACTTTCCAACTTGTCTCCTGCATGAGTCTTTTAAAGTCTCTTTGGAGCACCTGTCTGTTGTGAAAATAATTCATTTTGTCATGCCCAGTCRCACACTGGTAGTCGTTTTACAAAAGCTTATGTAGCAGTTTCACCTCTAGCTTTACCCTCTGTTCTACTACATCACAAACTCATTTAAATAGTAATATTAATGTTTTTAGAGATCACTACAAATGGTTGGCAGCATCATTGCAGTTAATGTCTCATGGGAGCTATACAAGGGAATTTTATCAGCTTGAGGCTGAGGTATTTGATGAAGTAATAACAAACTAGCTTTGAATTGTCTTTCATTACCTYTTATCTCTCCTAGAGAGAATATAATCTTATTCAAATTATAATGGCCTCTGTTATCAATGTGGTTTACTATTTATTTACCTGCACATGGACATGCAAATGTACATGCATTCTCCTCTTTTTACCTTACCTGTAATGAAATTCCTTCACTATCAGAATCATGCATGATCACAAATTACAAACTAGTTACTTGGAAGTGTAATTTCCTTAACACTAAAARCATTAAAAAGAAAATTAAAATCCAACTTTTTTTTTTTTTTTTGAGGAAAAATAAAAGTACCTTGATAAGGAGTAAAATCCAATCATTAGACTTTAAATATGCCTTCATTTATCTTTAAGACAAATATGATATTCTACCTCAGAAATAGATAGGCAGCCTCCTGTCTGGGCAGAGAAAGAGATGGGAAGAAATGTTTAAGTAGTTCTGCAGGGGGAGGAAATTCCTGGGGCTGAGGCAAAGGAAGAGATCCCAATGGCAGAGCTTTGGCTCTCCCTGATCAAATCACCTCTGCATTTCTGAGGCCAGGTTCATGTGAGAGATGCAGGGCATGGTTCTAAGTCATTTCTTATTAATTACTTGGTGGTTGTCAAAGACTCATTAGAGAAAAGGAATTCATAAGAGCAGAGGTAGGGCACGACTGTGGAGACAGATACAGGGAAAAATATATATTTGTTAAATGACCAGGCAGCAAAACAACTGTCTGTGTGCTGCTCTGTTTAGCAGATTATACTGAAAAAAACCCAAATCCTGCAACCTTGCTCCAGTGGCTCCACAGCTGCAAATCAGACAGCTGAGAGCAAAACATTTTGCTCCTTGTTCTTCCTTTGAAAGGCCTCGAAGATAGAAACTGGAGGGTGGAGTGTAARGATTGCCTTTTTCTCTGTTCTCAGTCTGGGTCATCCCCATGCTGAATCAGGGGGTTTCCCCCTGTTTTTGGGAGTGTTCCAGGACCCAAATTGTTCCCTTGCAGAGCCAGGCCAGGCTCTTTGGGCTGATCTGGGCTGGGTTTTTCTCTGCCAGTTTGCCATAAAGCCATTGATTGTGATCGATTTCCAGTCAGGGTTTGCTTGCTGTCCCTTGAATTAAAACCAGGCAAGGGGAAGTGATTATTTAAGCCAGCCTTATCAGAGCAGTGCTCAGACTGAGGACAAACAGTCTGCTGCAAACCACAGATATTTTTTACCATGTASTCTTCAGGCTTCTGTCATGGCCAAGTGTTAAATATGATTTCTGTTCATTCTTTTCRGCAGAACTAGATAGAAACCAGGCATGTAACCATAAATAATACCTAATAATATTTATAGTAGTATCTATTTTRRGGKKTTTTTTTTAATAACATTGATAATTTGTTGCTGCAGTGTATCTGGAACAATCAGATATATGTAAATGCTGCAGAGGCAATAGGGATATTCAGTCCTGTACAGACAAAAGGCTAACAGAGCAAGGTGAAACCAGCATTTAAGAAGAATACACATACATTTAAGTAGGTTTAAAATAAGAAATGCAGTTCAAAGTTTGCTGAATGGCAGAGAAGAGAGTATGCTCAGCAAGAAGTATAGGAGCATCAAATGCATAAAAACTGGTCAAACCAGATTTTTACTTATAACTCAAACTGGTACAAAAACAACTGAAAATGCTCTCTTTTAGTTCACTAAGCAAAAACCTGAAGTCCCTCCTTTTGCTTCTGCTTTATAAATGTTCCTTAATTTACCGAATAAGGATTTTAGCATTTACAAATCATTGCTGTGCAATTCTGTTTAATCACCCCTCTACTCTAAATTAGACCTGACATCACAATTTCTATCCCATTCTAAGTTGTKGGGAGCTCTTTCTGTGTGTGCTAAWGTAATCTCAGTATTATACTTGCCACTGAAATTATTTTATAAGTCTTTTGCAAAGACTKTAAAACAGCTTAGTAAATTTGTCAAATACTATCCTCAAAAAGCAATTTGGAATCACTTTCTCTCTTGMGTTACTTAAAGTTTGGATCCATAGCCAAAGTGTTTTGGCTTGAGTCTTTTCTGTAACCACTTGAAGTTTGTAAGAAGTACCACACATCGTAGATAGAAAGAACTTCGACTTTCACTTAACAGGAATGATTTTGCATTCACTTATTCCTCATTTGATATTCATGTTTGTAGTTTCAGCACTTTTAAACTGCAGGCAGTGGGCAAGAAGCTGMAAAACCTACCCCCTGGAACCTATATTCCCTTCAGGCAGAAAAAAAAAAATCCAAGTCTGTTGACCTTTCAAGATTACATAGAGGCTTACAAATATACTCAGGACTTTTGATGGTTAAAGAATAYAAGATTTTGTCTTTTAGCCTCTCCTGGCATTTGTGAATTCTAAATTCTGAGTGTACTCTTTTACAAAATGTTTACCTACTTRCACATTTAACTAGAAATGCCTCTCATAAATCAAGAGAGCAAGCAAATAAATTCTTAGAGGAATGTGTAGGGACAATAAGGGGTTATGATGTGTCATCTGCCCTGCCAAAAGGCACTAATGGACAATCTCTACCTAGGTAGATGGCCTAGGTAAAGGAGCATGTATAATTTTACCTCAGTAAATAGCCATAACATGAATGAATTCCAGGCATTATGTGCCTAAGACCAGTGCTTTTCCAAAAAACCAAAATAAAGTCTCCCAGTTCATCCTTCTAAATCATCCAAAGCATTTTAATATTTGTTTCTAAATGTCATTTTTTTGTTCTTCAAGGGAAAGGGAGGGCTTTTTGCCTGGCTATGACAAATTTGGAGGAYGGTTTACAATCCACACCCAGTCTTTAACTGGACTGCACTCTCCAGTGGGAATTATCAGCCCTCTCTTGGCTCTGTCACTTCACCTCCCAGTGACAGATGGATTTTACAGATTCTAGAAAYGCTCCTACTCATTGTGACAATGTTGGTGTGGTAAAACAATTCAATGCAGAAATAGATCTGGTTATAGAGCAAATGTAGGCCTAAGCGATGAAGGTCAACATTAAATTAAGATATGAAATTTTCTGGAGCATGCAGGATCAATAATCAAGAATTTGGTTGGAATTTTACAGATATAACATCCAGTCAGAAAGTTTTTCTGATTATAGGGGCATACATTTCCAGGTTTTGTGATGGACAGTAAGAAAGGATTTTATCTGGCATAGGTGAGGAGGCATTTTGTCTGTTTCCAGTGAGGAGGCATTGGCCACTTCCCCAATAAATTAGAGAGAACTCATTATCTACTTAGGGACTAGCAAAAAAAATCTCTTGATTCAACAGGCATTATGTTGTGAAAAATGGAAAATAACTGATCRTGGTGAGAATTGACTAAAGTTTCAGACTTTTTCTTCCAGAAACAATTGCTTTCCAAAATCCCTCCTAGTAGACTTTTATCTTTAAATAATTCTTTTTTTTAAAGATGTATCCTTACATAAGTGAGTGAGTGAGTGAGTGAGTGAGTGAGTGAGCTCTTGCTCAAAACAACACACAGGGGACTGGGATCCAGCACTGAACCCCAGGGAAGGGTCTCAGCAAAAAATAGGTCAGTAATCTGATATTCTTTCATTTTCTTCTGCATCTGCTCATCTGGTAACACTGGCCCTCCTCTGCTCCCCAGATTTACATCTTYGGCATACCTAGCCTGTGACAGCTCAGTGATGTTATCTGCTGAAACAGCACTTTGGTTCTAGCTCATCCCATGAAGAATGCAAGGAAAATTGCTTTGGTCTCAGCTAATGTGGAATCTTCACGGCCAATGAGTGTGCCCTGCTTCCCTTTCATGTGAATTTGGGTCCCTGTGACCAACCTTGTTAGGTGAAGGTTATGGGAACTTGTTTTTCCACATATCTGGGCCAAAACATTTCCACAGTCCCAGTGTGTGCAAAGAGTGTAACCCTTCTTGCCAGGTTGTCTTCTCCATTCCAGCCCCTCAAGGGGTCTTTGGAAGGAGGAAACAACCCACTGGGGATGGYTGCTGTCTTCATATTTCCTCTGGAATCATTAAAAYCCCCCACCTGAATGGSAGGTGCAGCCTTTTGAGCCTTTCARCAAGAACACCYCACAGAAGCAGRTATTTTTCATAGCAGGKTGTTGTACAGGGCATTGCAGAACTCAGCAGTGATGTAACACCAGCCTGATACCTTCAGGCAGATGCTTCCTATCAAAGCTGGAATATTTTGGTGTTTCCTGTCCCACCTAATTCCAGTCAGTCAGTGCTAAGAGGTGATGTCTGTGCAGTGTCTGCAGGTGTAACTTGTGAAACTTCCCATGCTCACAATGGGGTTCCCTTGTGTGACAAAGGCAGGCACCAAATCTCTGCTCAAGCTGTTCAAACTAGGAATTAGCATTRTTTTTAAATTCTTCCAGTGCCTGAGCTCAGTTTCTTCTGGACTTTTTCATGCTTTTTGCTGCTCAAAAGGAGGAAAGTTGGGAGAACAGGCTGCAGCCTCCTGGGTGCCCAAAGTCAACAGGATTTCACTTGTGATGCTGAATGAGGCAGRCCCCTTCCTGCCCTTGACAAGAATTAGTAAATTTATCTCTACTGCCAGTGCAAAAAGATGCTGGAAACACTGATTATCACTGGGCAGTCTGATGCACATTTAAAACACCTGAAAAGGCAGAATCAGAGTGTGAAATACCTTGAATCTCTAATTTATTTAAAAAACCATATATTCAGCTCCTTACTTATTTTAATACCTGGTTTGATGCACACTTCACTGAAACCCTTGGGATTCCAGTGCTCCTGGAGAGATCCCAGTGCATGACAGGGCTTAGTTTGGAACTCTTTGGGATCCTCAGGCCTTAAAGTGGGGATGTGTTCAGGCTGTTCCACTTCCTCACCCAGGATCCCACCCAAACAAGGATTCCTGCATACAGAGCTGCCTTCAGGATCGAGGCCTTTCCCCTTAATCTTCCTAAAGGTCTGGAGAATACTTGTAAGACAAGGGTGGAGTGCTGAAAAAAGATTTTTTTTTTTTGCTGTTATTACTGATATTATTAGCTAAACCACAACCAGCCAGGGGCTTTATTGATCACCCCCCATCCTGGAGCAAGCTATCAGCCTGGCAGTCGGATAATGGAGATGGTCTTGCATGCAAATGAAAATCGTTTAATGACTCAGAGAAAAACAATGAGAACCATTGTTTCCAGATAATTTATACAGCTACTGAAGCTTTCTTTTTTTCTTTTTTTTTTTTTTTATGAATTGAATTCACAGGAGATTTGTGAAAGTTGCCTGTTAGGTCAAAGGCTAGTGCTTTATCCACTTAATCATTCATCCCTGCTTGATTAATAGACTTTTTAAACAGAATCATATATTAATAATGTAGGCTTTAACTGGGCATCTCGATCAAAGAGCAGATTTTAGAAGTTGATTGGTTTGTATCCTCTAGGCCTGTGATAAATGTCTAGAGATTTCTTGTAGTCGTTTTTTCTTGTCATTTTCTCATTCTGATATTCATTTCTCTCTTCAACATTGTCACATGAATATTTAAAACAAGAAATATAATCAGTTCAGTGCTTTTTCTTCAGCGCTGAGATCATAAAGAGGAAAACTGTCATTCAGTACAAAATCTCTTTATTACAATATTTAAGCACTGTCTGTTTTACCTTRCTTGGTGGGAAGCATGATCTGAAARTCTTATATACATCAATAGGATTATGAATGGAAAGTTATTCTTCAGATTTGGGGTTAAATGGGATTAAGGATAAGAAAACTCCTCMAAGATAAAAAGACTGTGGCGTTAATAATTAGAGGGGGTTAGAAAAAATTCATCAAAACAGTTAGTTGGAAAATGCTGTCTCATCTCCTGGTGAGACTGAAATATTTTCTGGAAACAGGAGAGTGTTTAGGAAATTCAGATATATTCTGTTAAGTTAAACCAAAATGTTTGCCTTTGTTTTGCCAAATTAAACCTTTGTTTTGAGGTTATTTTTTTTTTCTTTCCATATTGTCTTTCTTCAAAAATCATAATCTGAGATGATCTCAGTTGGAAGGAAATTCTGTCACTGAGGTAAATCATAGAACCACCTTCTGATTTGGGTTGGATCATCTGATTTTCAGATGTAGGCAGGGACACTTTCCACTGGACCAGGTTGCTCCATGGCCTGTCCAACCTGCCCTTGAGCACTTCCAGGGATGGAGCATCCACAGCCTCTCTGGGCAACCGTTCCAGCTTGGAACAAAATCAGCTCTCTGAGTGAAAGAGTAATCCCTGTTTCAAGCTCCCTGTAACATTCCTCTTAGCAGCAGTAATACTCTTACTTAGGATGGAAAAAATCCATACCTTAGGAAAGGCCTAAAGAGCAGAGGCCACTTTGCTGATGCCCTTCTGTTCAAAGATCAAGGAAAGCTTCCACTGTGGGGCAAAGCACCTTTGCTCACCTGGTATTACACCCATGTGAGTGATCTCCTCTCACTTCTAATCCATACTGGGTGCCTCTGCCACCACTTCTGCTCTGGTCACATCCATAAGAGTTGCAATGCTTCCAGGAGCATTTCCAAGCAATTCCTTCCCATATAAACATGGATTTGGAGAGCTCACTATACCTTGGTTTTGCACCTTTGTTTTCCAGTCTGGCCATGCAGCACCAGATGCTGCTGATGGCCCAGATGATGTCCAGCTTCATCCTCCTGGATAAAATGGGATCTTGCTTCTTGCTGTTCCACAGAGTGAGAGAGAGATGATGCAGAAGGAATCCTCTACACTTAGCACAAACTGGGAGGTTTTGATCCTCATACAAAATATTGTAGCAGGTGTCCTCAGGGACATTGTCTCAAGCAGGCAAATTTTAAGACCTGTGTGATTTGCTGCTTTAGAAGCCTTCCTCACAGGCTAGAAATTCTCAGAGCATGTGGTTATAGAGGTATAAAAATATTGTGTGGTGGTGCTGAGATTTGCAACTCTTCAGGAAGGGTAGGCCCAAGTTTACTGTGGCTTAATTTGGGTCTAGGTGTCTACACACCGACATTAATGCCAGCTTACTCATAYTATCAAAGGGTAACCACCACAAATATGGATTAACTGCATTGCTTCCTGGCTTCTTTTCCCATTTTAATTCATCAAAAATAATGTTGCAGTGTTGCAGCTATCCCACTTCATAATGGTRGCTTGTAAACATCATTATGTCCACCAAGTTTTCCATTCCTTTTCTGTGTACCCCTACAGATTCCTGGTGTGATCCTTCATCTGAATGCTGCAGGGTTCTGTTTGTTCAACTGTTTCTGAGAGTTTAGTTATTTTAATGAGTTGGTTTGTACTTAATGAAAATCAAATTTGTGGGAATAAGCAAACAGCTCTAGTTCTATGCATCTCCTTATTTAACAATCCTAATGACAATACTAAGGGAATGTATTTTACAATTCCATTATTTTTRTGATTAAGAGATTTCCAAATAGAGAAGTAATTTTCAATTGTCTTCCAGCATTTCTTTTCTCCTCTTTTTCTTTTCCATTTCTTTTGCCTGCTGGAAAATAGATTTTTTCACCTCTCCTTACACAAATAAATGCTTTTCCTTTTCCCCTTCAATGAATTTTTTCTCTCATGCCTCACCAAGGACTGCCCTTTCTGTCCCAGGCTGAGAAGATCTTGGGGAGCTCTGCTTGTCTGTTTTGCGAGATCTTTTTGGTCCCATTAAAACCATCTCCCCCTAAGCTAGCTCTGATTGGCAACTGTGCTGTGAGGAGCACATRAGCCATTAGGATGGATGGTATTGACATCTTCTGCCTTCTTTGGGGATTGCAGCAAGCCTACATTTCAGTGATCCATACTCAGCTTTGGTTTGCTTCCTAACACAATCCTGTGTGGCTGAGAGTGCCACAGGCACAGGCTGTGGAGAGCCGAGTTTTGAAAGCCAAAGGGGGGCAAAACAGAACCTCATCCCTGCTGCAGTGCTTGCTTCTGCCAGAGGAAAAACTGAGGAAAATATTAAGTGGAGTCCCTTAAGTCCTATCAAGTCTACAAAGTCTGCAGTAATGGTGAGAAGGGAGCTCGGGGCGAGGTGTGAGAGAGCACACAACACACTGGCCACTGCCCATTTGGGCTTCTTGGCAACCAGTGCTGCTGATGTGGCAGCAGCAGAATTTCTTTCAGATTCTGCTGGAAGCAAGAGAGGGGACTTGTTAACTTTCTCACTAACAGCCAAGCCACAGYTCCTGCTGAAGCTGTGGATGGTGGGCAACTCCCTGCACTCAACACCTTGACAAGCAAGATCCAAGGTGATATCACAGCTAAAATATTGGGGTTTAGCTTCATTTTTTTCACGTTAGAAAACTCTCACATCTGTGTGAGTGGGTGCATATGTGTGTGAGAGATGGAAGGACTTGGTTTCAATTTTGCTTCTGGTCTGACTAGAAGAGAAAGAGCAGCCTTGACGTGACTCCAYCAAACCATTTGGGATTCCCCACGCACCAAAAGGCAGAACAGAGTGTGAGAATGTTCTTTCAGAGAGAGTCTTTGGGTTGAAATTGCCTTTGTGGGTGTTTTGCAGATTATGTAATGGCAGAAGCACGAGCAGATGACGTGGGTGGCAGAAAAGCTTCCAGTTCCCTGACCATTAGTCATAGATGGAGCAGGGAATGGCAAAACTGTTTTAGTCCTGGGCCTTAAAGTTAAACCCATTAAAAAATCCAGGACCCCTTGGGACAGTTTTTGTATCAGGCAAATGTTTTTCAAGCCTGAGAAGTTTAAAAACTAAACAAATTCAGTTATTAAGGGTTCAAAATGTGGTTTGTCAACTCGTGTGCCTTTCAAAAAAGGCACCTTTAGCCACAAAAGATTTCAGGAATGTCTCCCCATGCAATGTGGAGCAAATTTCTACCTTTTTTTGGTTTTTTTCCCACTGGTACCACAAAAATTGGAGCAACTCTGTAGGCAACTTATCTACTTCAGCTMAACCTGCCCTTTCATTTTCTACATTTTGAAGATAATAATCTTCAAGTTTCTTCCATGACTTTATCCATACTGTAGCCCCCATGGGCCAGCTTCTTTACCTTTATATTTACCTTCTTTACCTTTATAAGACAGAATATACAGTGGGGGAAGAAAGTAGTCCCTTGCCTTCCTGCTTCACTTCAGATTTGTGACCTTTATTTTCACTTCTAGATTACTAAGAGTATTGGATTGCCTTCCCTTCATAATAGACTTAAAAGCCAAAACAAAGTTTGATGGCCCRTGCATTCAAGAGCAGGAAACTAATCTGGGTTTATCCAAAGTGTTTCTAAATCTCTCTTGTATTTGTTATTGTCGTGGCAGCTTCACTTTCATTTGGGCATTGGGCTGGGTAGATGGTGCCAATTTGCTTTGTAACTTAAAAAAAAAAGGGAAAAAAATAATTTACAGGAAAAGCTGTCTGGTTGCACAAACAAATTTTAAAAATTTAGATGGCTGAAAATTCAGTTAGAAGGATTCTGAAGCTTGTCAGAGCTCCTTAATGGCAGTCATTGATATTTAGATGGAAAGGTATAACATGAGTTTGGTTATTAGGCATATTCCAAGGCCTTTGGAGTGGAAAGCAAAAGCTGTAATAAGAAAGTTGTCAGAGATGAAGGTGCTGCTAATAAAACATTCCCTCGATTAAGAAAAATAAGATTTAAGAGCTGTGAATAGTTCTCAGAAAAAATTGCCTGCTCCTACAGAGAAGCTTGACAGACTTCTGCTTTTCCCTGGAATTAGGAAAGGCCAGGTTCAGACAGTGAGGCTGTGCAAAGTCTCTGAAGTCCTGAGTTCCTGTACTCCCAATCTTTATAGGAAGGCCAAATTTTGAAGATTTGATTTTGTCAGGAAGAGAGGAACTCTGTACACTCTGTGAAACAACACAGCTATCGAATTTCTCAGCTAAAAGAAGTGGGTTTGAATATTTCAAACAAAATGTGTGCTTGCACGAGAAATGTGGCAGTGTTTGTTTTTATCATTGTCACAGAGCTTTCCTAAATAACAAACAGTGAGGATGTGGCCAAGTGAGGAAGATTTGCTCTGGATCTTTTTTCATTAGACTTCATCATGATGACATTTTTGTGATTAGGTTAATTTGTGTCTTTTGAGAGCTGGCTTATGTTTCTTTTAAAGTCACAAAAGCATTGTTTCAAGGCTGTTTTACACAATATGTGTTTGCCATCATAACCAGTATGTCCATCTATAAAATTGTAGTTATTGAGAGTATAATTCTGCAAGGATATAAAAAATGTGGTACATACCATATTTTTGTTATCAACCTGTGTGCTGGTTACTTTTTTGTTTGTTTTGAGGGTTTTTTTTGTTAGGTTGGAGGTTTTTTGTGTTTTGATTTTTTTTTTTTTTAATTGTCACAGAATGGTTTGGGTTGTAAGGGACATTAAAGATCATCCAGTTCCAACCCCCATGCCAGGGCAGGAACATTTTTCCACTATCCCAGGTTGCTCAAACTCCCATCCAACCTGGCCTTGGACACTTCCAGGGATGGGGCAGCCACAACTTCTCTTAACAACCTGTGTCAGTTCCTCACCACCCTCACAGTAAAGACATTTTCCCAAATACCTAAACTCACAGAAATAATTTCAATGAATCTTGAAATTTGCTGGTAATGCTCAGAATTGCAGTACTATATTTAAAATTTGAAAGAATGAAGGATTAAGCTTACTACTTGCAGGAGGGAAGAGCTATTTCTTTTAGCTTATCTACAAACAGAAAATTTATATATATATATGTAACTTGGTGTGTGCACTCCTGATCTTTCTATGTCTTCCTGTTTCAGTCTGTCCACCAATATGTCCATCAATCACTTTTTCTACCATGGCTTAGATTAGAAAGATACTTTATGCCTCAGAATAGGACTGTTTGCTTCTGGTCTGCTTTGTGTCTTTCACTGATGAAGAGTGAATCAAGGTCATTAGAGTTCAGGAACTCATCAAAAATTTGTGTATAATTTTGTTGACTTTGTAGTATTTTTACATAGGTATGTCGAGAAAAATATGTTTGAGTGTTCAAAATTACCTGAATTTAATGTATCAATTATGTGGGAGAAAATTACATTCCTTATTAATGAGAGAACAACATTTTGAAAAATTATAATTTTTCAATTTCAGAAAGTCACCCTGTTCACAGTGGTAACACTGGAAAGTCTGATGTCTTCTCAGCTACTGCAGAGCATCAGAAAAGTCCCCTCATTTCCCTCAGAAGTTACCAAGAGTTCTTTATTTCCACAATTTGACCTTTGAGGTGTCTGTTGAGCTCCTCTCTTTAACCAAATGCCTTTTTTTTCAACCGTTGCCCCAGGTTGCACTTTAGAGCCCATTTTACATGGCTGATAAGAGGGAGGAAAACAAAATCTGACATTTCAGCCATCAAAAGGGCATCAACCCATAAACTGAGGTGTGGATTACAGGTGATGCTGGATATGAGGCCTAAAATCAATGTCTAATAACAGTATGGATCAAGCAGCTGCACCACTTTCACCTAAATCTTTTAATTAAATCTTTGAATTAAAAAAAAAAGAAAATTTAATAAATTTTTATAAGCACATGAGTAGTTTTGCATCACCAGAGAGAAAAAAATTAGGAATTTATCAGGACACTACTGTGGGTGGGCAGCAAACTTTCACCTTAGAAGAGCCTGTCAGAATGGAGGCAGGAAAGAGTTATGCACAATTCTTGAAGCTGAGAAAATTTTGAGGTAGATTACTGCAGTTTTAGCTCACTGAAATGAGGAGAGCCTGGGTAGACATTTTTTTTAGCCCAAAAATTGCCTGAGAATTTGCTTTAGGATGAAATTTAGGAGAAGTGGCATCAGGTCAACTAAAAATAGCTGTGACAAAAACCTTGCTCGCTGAAGACCATGACCAAGCATTTTATCTTATCAGTGTMCTGCTTAATTTAAAATTAATACATATTAGGTGGCAGGAGAACCTAATGTGGAATATGAGTGAGATTACAGACAATTAAGGTGAAATGGCTGTAGGAAACTCCCATCTGATTTTAAATGAATGGTTTTTGTTCGTATTGTGAAAAGTGAACATATTTTTTCAGGAGGAGTTAATGAAAAATTTGTAAAAAGTTAAATATATTTTTATTACATTCCTGCCCTCTGTTGTTTGGGATTTTTTCTTAAGGCACAGTAATTTAAGTACATATGGCGAGTTTCTAAGCTTTATTAATTTTGTATTTTGATTTCCCCCTCTGCAGTACTTTTTTTTTTGTTACATAGAAAATCTGCACAAAGAAAAATCAAACTGTAATCCAAAGATAAGGGTTCTACATAGCCAGCCACCAAGATAGTTGGTTGTTTTGTTTCTTTTTTAAAGTCCATGCTCCTTGACTCCTGTGATTACTGGCAAATGCAGATAAACTCTCCATTAGGCCTTTCTTATTTTAAAAAAACCCAAAAAACCTATATACCAGTCAGGCTAAAGTATTTAACTAACTCCTGAATATTGAGCACTTGGCAAATGATGTAGRTCAGCTGCTGAAAATAAGGTGCTGCTGTTTGGCGCTGGGAACAAAAAGAAGAGATTAAATCTACTACAGTRGCATTTTGTTKGCTTGTTTTGTTTACCTCTGGAAATTCAGGAGCAAGGGACAAAGAGATGGCAGCTGCCACTGCCACGACCTTGAAACACCCAGACACCTACAAAACTGAGTGGCACAGGCACCTCACAGTGCTTCTTCCTCTTGAAAAGGGCAAACTTCTGATGTTGCAGCCCTGGAGAGGAAAGCACAGGTCGAAGAAAAGCCTGAAAATGAGCCAAGGTGCCCTAAAAATCAGTGAAATCCAGACATTTCTCTYCCCCTGCAAATCCAAACCCACATGGAAGAATTTAGTTCCTAGGGGTTTTTTTAAGTCCTGAAATGAAGGGTCAAGTTGATATTTTAGCTGTCTTTTTTCTTGAGACACCAGTGGTTTTGCCACTTTTRATGTTTTGCCACAATTAATGCTTTAATTAAGAAAAGCATGTGACATTTTTGAAACTTGGGATTTTGAGCAGAGTAGTAGAACTTTGGAGTAGGTGTTTACCAGGCAATTGTACAACCTCAATTCATAGAGGAGCRGATTTTTACTGCAAACCCCAGAAAAAAAACAGTAACTTTAAGTAGAAATCAGGTTTGAGCTATGACAGGCTAAGTTTTTCCAGTGAAAGGCTTTGTAGATGTCAATTACTATTAGGATATTTTTTTTACTGTTTGAAGTGTTGCTCTATACAACGTGGAGAAACATTTTGAAAAATGGCAGCTGCTGTTATAAATCTTGGGTATTCCTGTAMGAGATGCTACCACAAGAAAAATAAGAAGCACCTTACAAAGTCATTTCATCAAGAAAAAAAGAGATCAAAGTCAGTTCTTCTTGACATTCAATCACAGTTTCTGTTTCATATGCCAGAACAAGAAGCAGAGATGACTGATAATTTCTATAATCATTCTTAATAATTCCAAAAGGCAGAAGGACAGATAATAATGGATGCATTCTGGTGCTAAGCTGCTCTTCCTCCCTTGCTTTTTAGATTTGGCCATTGTGCTCTGTCTTTTGCAGATAATCTGTCAGGTCACYAATATCAATAGTTTTTATTACAGAAAGCAGATGTTATCAGCATCCTATCTGTCCATTTAATTAGAAATGTGGTACTGCTGTTAAGCTTCAGAACAACTTGAGGAAGGAAAAAGAAAAAACAAAACAAATCAACCCAACATATTTCAGAGTCCTTAAAGAGGCCCAGCATTTCCAAAAGGAGAAAGGTGGTGATTTCTTTAGGAAGTCATACACAAATTAAGCATGGAGCTTATAGCAAACACTAATAAGAGCTTTGTGGCTGTTTCATTCTAGCATGAGTTGACTCCAAATTGGTGTAGCTCCATTTACTTGCTGGGGAAGCAAGGTGGGAGTCTGTCTCYTCTCCCAGATAACAGGTGACAGGATAAGAGAAAATGGCCTAAAGTTGGGCCAGGGGAGGTTTAGTTGCACATTAGGAAAAATTCCTTCATGAAAAGCAGTGAAAAAGGCTCCCCAGGAAAGTGTCTGGGTCACCAGCCCTGGAGGGATTTGGAAGACATGCAGAGGAGGCACTGGGGACATGGTTTAGTGGCAGTGCTAGGATTCAATGCCAGCACTCAGTGCTAGCTCAAATATTTAAAAATTTGAATAAAATTCACTTGAAAGGGGAAYGAAGCTGTAGGTCAAACCCCAGCTGGATGGGAGGCAAAAAAAAACAAATCCCCTACAATAAACACTACAATAAACTAATAATTTCTGGCTCTCAGCAAGCCAACAGGTACAGTTCTTCCCCCAGGCCCTCACCATTAGTTTGTCTCTTAGAGGCAAGAATTTCTATTTGTTTAYGACCCCGGGGCAGGATTAAGCCAATTTTAGAGAGAAGGAAAAGCAAGAGGGTGGCTTAGGTTTTGCTTCACAAATAATCTTCCTGGAGCCCTGAAGCTGGGCTCAAGTGGAGCTCAGGCATGCTACCAGACGATGGCACTCTGCATTAAAGAAAAGATCTCTTTGCTGTACCTGCCTCACGCAGGTGTTTACATCCTGGAAGTCCCAACACCCCCACACGGTTTTCTGGCTCGTTTTCTCGAACACAATGTCGATTATGTAGCGGCTGCCAACATCAAATGCTCCAAAAGCATCCGAAGAAATTCTGCATTGTCTAGCAGAGCTAGGAGGCAGTAATTTCATGGATTCTGGGTATTTTTATTTTTAAAGAAGAATAATAATACTTTAGAATATTTTATAATACTTTAGAAGCAAGAGGAAAAAAATGCCTCATCTTGGGGGAAAAATGCTGGTTGCTCAAAAGGAAAATACAAAACCCAGGAAAGTCTTGAATATTTCGTCAAAAGTTTTCCTCCACCATGTCCCTAAAAAAAGGCCCAAAAAAAACCCCTGCCACAATGTTTGACTGAACAGGGACTTCTGCTACCACAGATTTTTTTTTTCTGTAATGGTAGATGTTTGTTCTTATCTTKTCACAACTTTTAGTAGTTAAAATAATGCTTGCCTTTTCCATGACTTCTACACGTGCACCTCTCTCAAACTGCATGCTCACACTGTTCTCTTTAATAGTCTGTCTGAGGACTGAAAAAGCAAAGAAAATGCAGTTCAGTGAAATTGTAACCCAATCCATAATTTGTCTTGTTACACTGAGATGTGGGCAGAGTTCTYAGAGCACTGTGTGACCCTACATGCCATGTGCATTTTATGAGAATGTTATTTTTTTTAACAGCTGATGAAGAAAAGAAATTAAAAGCAAAGCAGACAGTCAGATTCTGCGTTTACTCTAGAAAAAAAATACATTACAGAAACCAAATTATTTGTTGTTTGACATTTTCATGGACAGATAACATCACTCTGGTTTTTGTTCCTAGTCTTGTGTCTCTGATTCTGGCTGCCCACTGGAAACAGGAAGCCCAAAGAGCATCAGCCATGCATTTCAGTGGCTCAGAATTAACATGSTTTTTAAGTGATCATAGTCATTTTAAATGCTGCTTGATCAAAATACTCCTGTTAATTTACAGTCTCCAAACTGAGCCCAAACTCATGTCTTTGAAGGAGGCAAACTGGGGGGAAAAAAACCAATGTTTTCAGAGCTAACAGCAGAAATGGGACTAATTAGTGAAATAATGGCTGTAGCTCTATTGTGGTACAAAAATCTACTTCAGAATTAATATCACAGAACAAGAGCAGAAAAAGTCAAAAAATATCCACACCCCTCAGTAAAATATTTTTGGATAGTTGAGTGTCTGTCTATATAATATTATATATTATATCATATATTTTATATAATACTATATATATTATATTATATTTTTATATATATATAGTTACTTTTTCACTTAAGTGTCCTCTCATCTTCAATATCTTCCACATAGGTTTCATTTGGTTTGGCTCATGGGAAAAGTAGTGACTGACTATTTGTTGTTCTTAAATTCTCACTTAAACCAACTGCTTTATGTACTGGGAACGAAAATATTGAGTCTAAGAAGATTGTTGGAAATACTTAGCTATATCCTTGTGAAGCTGTCAAAAATAAGAGGTGCAGAGGTAGTAAGGTAAATGAAATATGGGTGAATCAACTGTTCTTTTTCTGAGCTTGTYATCTTGATAACCTCATGTGATTTCAATGTTTTTGGGTCTTTATAAGGTAGTTTTGTAAAACTTAGGAAATTACAGCCATTCTCTTTCTAAAAATATTTTTTGCACTTTTTTATGAAAATGGCTGTACTGTTGCTAATTTCCCATTTTCATCTCATAAAGGGCAGGTCGGATTGGGATTGGGAAGGGAGGGTGGAGAGTAGGGCTGAGGGACTTTGATGAACTGTGGACAATTTGGCAGGCACAGCTGAACCTCACTTCCCCAAAGCTCATGTGCTTTAGGTTTGAACTCTGTCTTAGCAAAGTAAACCTGGGTCTGAAATGCTGAACGTTGCAGATGTTTTCTTTCACTCTGCTGTGTCTGGGTTTGCATTAAAACTTATGTCTAGAATAAATAAGAACTGAATGAAGGGGCTGTATCTATCACTTGAAGTATGTTTAGGTTAAGGTGTGGATACTGTCTSAGTCTCTTGGAATCAGGTGGTGTAAGGGATCAGAACCTCAGTCTGCTTTGGGTTTGTCAGTTTTTTAATCATTACTTGAAGCCATCAACTCTCATTGAACTCAGCACAGTTGGGAATGCATCTCAATTTTTCTTACTACTCTGGTGAGACGTGGAGAAATCCTGGAGAGACTGAGCTGTARAGGTTACTGAAAACATTGTTGGATCATGTCAGACATGAGCAGAGTGATTTTTGATGACCTTGGGGCAAAAAGTTTAGAGGAAAAAATAATATTTTCCTAGGTGTGGCCCTTTGATGCTCTCTGCAGTAAGGATGAAAGAGTTGGACTTTTTTCTTGAGTTTAATTTCTCACTCCATAAGTTTTTCAGATGAATRTGTGCAATTTCCCCCCCTAGATAAGAAAAATTTWAAAAGKATTTAAAAAAAGRAGATTTGGATTAAAGATGTAAAAGAACTTGGATGGTTTTGGTCTAAACCAATTAGCTAGTTACAAAGTAGTTGGTGATTTCTGWGTGTATTCTTTGTGTAGTGAATTWTTTGATGGAAAMATGACTGAAAGGCATCAAAGAAAGTTTTGGCAATTCCTTATCTGTTGCATATCAGTGGACATTATACCTTAATGTGGCATCAGATAAAAGTTTCAATACCCTCTTAGGTGGATGGRAAAGGGAAATGAATGCATRTATTCCCTTAGATCACATTGCTGTATACATCCATTAAATCTATCTAGACAGTTTTCAAGAGGCATGATGATTCCATGGTTACATCCCCAGTTATTCACTGATGGTTACAGTCAGATCAATTAATTTTAATAGTTTTGTACTGGTGCATAGTAAAGTTTCGCTTTTCCTAAATCAAGTTTCAGCTAAGCCTCATGAATAAAGAGCATGAAATGTGGAAAGCCAGGTCTCGTGGCAGGGAAGTAAAGCTCACTTTGAAATTTTTAAAAGCAGGCAGGTGGCAAAGGATSTTTGAGTATATTTACACCACACGCTATAAATATACACACAGACACATATACGTATATATATATATATATAATTAGAAATGCCAAGGTAGCTCAGAATGGTCTGTGTGAGGAAATGCATTACTATACCAAGATCAGGTCCTGAAAGGACTATAAAGAGTGAATTTACAAGGGGAGGGAACTAAGAGGGTTCTGATCTCCTGGACAATCACCCTCTGATGGTGTGCTCTTTGTGGGATACTGTGATCATGACAATGATGATTATTGTGTGTTGGGGGTCCCATCCCTATTCCACTCAGTGCGCTCTAATTCCTGAAAGTCAGGAGCTGTTCATCCCCTGTTCTAGGCTTACTAAATGTGGTTTATTGCATTGCTGTGTTTTCAAGGCTGTTTTTTACCTCACCTTCACTGCCCAGCTGAAATCACTCTGGTTCTGCGAGCGGATTTATAAAGTTTTCCAAATGTAGTGGGTCTGTAGCATAAAAGATGTTCCATTAATGGCACAATAAAGATGAACAAAGAAATATGTTTAGGGTGGCTGTACAAGTTAATGATTTTAGAAGCTTTTCTGAGTTAAGTGCTCAGAGTTGAGCACYGAGGTTTCTTCCCCGTGCACGTCAGCCCCCAGGAAGAGAGATTTGCAGCATTTATTTTCAGCTCCTGTGTGGTGGTGAACTGGAGTGCYGAGTTCTGCAGGTCCTCCTGTGATAGCAGGAGCTAATGAAGCTGCTCTATTTTAAAGAGCTTCTTAATCTATGTTAATACAGTGAAGATTATTATAGAAGCAATAATAATCATAGAGAAATTGATAATGACTAGAAATCAATGTCTGGCTTGTTAATTATAAAGCTTTTGCTATAAAAAGAAATCATTTAGCAACTCCAATTAACCAGTTAGGAAGAATTTTTATTAGAAACTCCATTTAATGGGTCTTGTGGTTTTTAATGTACTGGCTGAATCATTGCTATTTTTACTCYAAATCCCTTCTCTATTGTGATGGTCAGGATTGCAAAAGCAGGTGAAGATTCAAACGTCCATGTTTTTATCTYAACAGAAAAACACATCTTTACATTCATGTGCAGCCATTATCCAAGGCACATGGGTTGTACCCTTTCTGCTTGGCAAGGGTGAATCCACAGAGCTCTCACACTTTTTGAGCTTTTCCTTCCAAGGGAGGGTCTTGTGCCACTGAAGSTGAGAGTTGRGGCTGTTCAGCCTGGAGAAGAGARGGCTTTGGGGAGASCTTTGAGCCCCTTTCCAGTACCTAAAGGATGCTACAAGATAGCTAAGAAGGGCTTTTTATGGCAAGAATGGCTTCAAAACTGAAAGAAGGTATGTTTAGGGTAGATATTAGGAAGAAATTCTTTACTGTACGGGTGGGTAGACACTGGATGAGGATGTCCAGAGAAGTTGTGGGTGCCCCAGCCCTGGAAATGTTCAAGGCCAGGTTGGATTTGAGCAACCTGGTCTAGTGAAAAATGCCCTTACCCACTGCAGGGGGGGGTTGGAATGATATAATCTTTAACCTTTCAACCCAAACCATTCAGTGAAAACTCAATAGAAAGGGTTCAAGGGCCAGCTAAGGTCTCAAGCCTCCCCAAAAATAATCCAAGTAAAGGATATGGAGGCTGTTGCAGAACGAATTTATGTAAAGGTGTTTGAAAGAATCTCTGAGATTATTTTTTCCTCCTTTTTTGGTAAAGCAAGATTAGGCTGTTATTATGTCTCAGTTCCAAATAAGGCTGCCCAAAAGCTGATCCAGTTTTTCCACCCATGTTGTAATAAAATAAATTATCTGGTTTTAAGTTTTTTCTTCAGAGTTTTCTTAGGTTTTCTGCATATAAGCACAGAACTCGGATCAGATTTACTTGATTTCTGTAATTACACATTGTTTTAATTGCATCTAAGTTCCCTTTCCAAAGTTCTTTGAGTTTACTTATACTTATTTTATCCTGGAAATCCTGTGTTTTGACATGGCCTTTACACAAAACTATGATGAAACACAGAACTTTTGCTTTTGTTTCGGTTCTCCAGTTTTATTAAAATATCCAAGCTAACAAAWCTGGACTGGTAGTAAACTTGTGTGTTGAAAATGTCTGAATGGGTGGCAGGGAAGCTCTCCCACTCTGGCATTGCTTGCATCACTTTCAAGTATTGACTGTGCTTTCTCCCCCAACCACACATCTTGGATYAGCTKKGAGYRGGATCYAAGCTTGCCTAAAGTTTGAATTGGTTCCAGAATAATCTGTGAGAAGTTTATGGGGACTGGACTGCCCTTGGAATGACTGAATTGCAAGGCTTGGAGGCCCAGCCTCTGACCCAGAGCAGCTGCACAGAGGTTGAGCATAAACACTGCAGAACTGGGCAGCATCCTTGACAGACAGAACGCTCACCAAACACTCAGATTTCACTACAGCTGCACAGTTTCAGACTTCAAAGGCTTCACTTGAACTTCTGGCTGCATTTCCTTCATGGTGGCAATAAAGGAAACTTTGCTCCTGCAGGTTTGTGCTGTGGCATTAACCTGTTTAGTGCTCCAGCTGAAACTCTTTGTGCCCCACTGTTGTCTCTRTAGCTAAAGATTCTGTGTGGCTGCACATCTCTGGGTTGTGCTTGGTTTGTAGCCTGCTTCCCTGTCTAACTTCAAGGTTTAGAAATACCCTGGCTGTGCTTACATGAAGTACTGGGTTTCCATTGTGCCCCTCCTGGGGATGGAAATTCCATGTAAGAGTCTAAAAGACATACTGCAGCACCTAAAAATAAAGACAGTGTGCRACACTGAGCAAAGCTCTGTTCATAAAAGCCCCTGCATTTTATCTAAAATATCCTGGTGCTTTGGGACTCATTAATTTTTAATTTTATTTTCTGGAACACCCAGTCAGTTTTCTTTATCCAGGGGGCTCATGTAAGGTGTTGGTGTAAGTGTCAAAACTTAGTTTACTTACACAGAAACAGTTGAGAGAATATCTGAGATTCCTGCAGAAAAGCAAATTGCAATGTGTGTGTGGGAGTCTGATTAGGAGCACTAATGCTAAAGGGGTTTTTACTTATCTGCTGGGGCTATGAGGAATGCTTGTGATGAAATAAGAAGCTACATGAAACATTTCTGAGTTTTCTTTTTTTTGTCTGTAACACGAAAATCACATCAGGCCTGAGAAAAAGTTCATTAATCTCTCAAGAAAATTAGGTGTCCAGAGGCTTGGGATTTTTTTTTTTTTATGACTGACATTTATGTAAGGAAAAAGAAATTCTGTGAGAAAGACACATATATATATAAGTGCAACAAATATTGATTTGGACTCTTAGCCTTTGATGCCTTGTTGTTTAGGTTTTTTTTTTTTAATAAATAAGGATTGGCTATATTTTCCTTGGATTATATGCCATATAATCCATAGCACTATGGATAGTACATGTATATATATATATATATATGCACCATGCCATTAATACATATTAGTGTAAGCCTCTTTCAATTGTTTTCCTCAAGCTACAGCATATTTCTAAGTATAAGTATTTTTTCCTACCTGAACCAGATATTTAGAATAAGTAGTTGAATTAAATATAAGTAACATGAACAAGGTATGTGTTCATGCATTTGTTCAGGAAAAAGATATTTTACTTTCAGAAAATGGGGATCTGATGTACTTCTGTTAYGTGAAAAATATTAGAAAGTGTTGAGCCAACAGATTTAGCTAGGCTGCCTCCAGTAACCCCAAGATGAATTTTAATTCTTTGTCAGATTTCTGCTTCAGGGGGTTGTAATCCACTACTCAACCCTTCTCAAATTTATTTCAAAATTTTTCAAATTTGAAAAGAGAAACAACCCAGAACCAGATCCTGTGATCATGARTGATGATAATGATAGCATTCCTAATTTAGTCTTTTTGAGTACAGAAAAGCTTAAAGTTTGTGTCTTTTTTTTCTCAGACACTGCTTCAAAGAAAGCATTCAGAAAGGTTTGTTTTTCTGATTAATTTGGAGCTGTAATTATTTATATAAACTATATGATGGTGTGCTTAGTGTGATGCTTACTAGCAAATTATTTTGCAGGATCCTGTCTAGGAAAATTGGTAGGAAATTATTAAAATTGTTTCAAATCACACATCTTTAAGAAAACCCAGAAGCTTCTCTGCCTTGGCCTTAAAATTTTAATATATAATTTGTAGCAGTTTTCAGGGCAGATGCTTTTTATGTGGAGTCCAAAGAAAAATAAGTGCAAATTCATTTGGGTTGGAACAGAATAAGGTAATATCAGGTTAGTGGGAGTAGACAGTCTCTGTCCCAAAGTTGTCCAAGAAATGGTGCATGACCAAACAAGTCCAGTGGAGAACAGCTTTAATAAACCATTTGGGCCAGCAGTGGTAGCATCTGACTGGAAAACAGCAAATGCAATCTTCATACTGGGGAGGATTATGAAGGGCTAATGCCAGCAGTGTTAGCTTTGAAGATTTTCCCCATCTCTGGCCAAAGCCTAAATCTGGTTTGGACCAGAACAGGAGAATATCTGCCAGCAAAGATCAGTACACCCTAGTGGGACTCAAGGGACCATCCTTTGAAAGAGGAGGTGTCTGAGACCTGGATCTTCTTTATGGTATAGGGATTTGCAGAAGTTAGGGCCATCAGTCATCAAGACATGACAGGGCTTTGTAAACTAGGCATTTTGGAAAATTCTTTTTTTTTTTCTTTTTCTTAAATTTTTCCCACTATAAAAGTTTTTTTTTTTTTTTTTTAAGGAAGGATAGACTAGTAAATGTTATAAAGAATTGGAGTTCAGGATTTTATTATCCACCCTTTACATTTTGGAAGACTACCTTGTTGCTGTATATGGGTAGGTGACTACAGTGAGGAATTCTCTAATATCCTTAAAACTGCTATGATCCTCTCTGTGGATGTCCTTACTCTGCTGCAGCAGGCTCCACCTGGAGTCTTACCTGCCAATAAAACTCCTGGACAAGAACAGAGTCTGTAATGTGCCCCAGTTACCCATCTATGAAATGAAAATTATGGCACCTCCATCCCTCACAGGGATGTCATTAGGATTAAATGCATTATGGACTGTGGTGCACTCAGGTATTGTAATGTAGTCCTGGAAGTACAATAAGGGACAGAGAAGGGAAAACGTGTGCCCCTGTAAATCATGGCACGTCAAMCTCCTGGGATGCAACCAACTGAGCTCAGAGTCTTGGTTGTCACTGGCTCAGTTTTCATGGGGATTTTTCCAGCTCTGAACCCTTCCCAGAGTCTGGAGAGTGGGGCAGAAAGTAAATTGGGATTGGGCTTCCACCTGTAGCTGATGCTTTGATTTTAATTCTTTAAGAGGAAGGAGAGAGTAGAAGAATTCCTGATTGACACATGAGCTGGGTGACCTATAAGGGAGTATAAAAGGCTTTAGAGGGATATTCTTTAATAGAGGGATATTCTAAGGACAAATGTAAGTCTTAGTGACTGAAAGGTTTCCCAGCCCTTTGGGTAATGCAGTGGAAAGTTTCCCACAGGAACTCCAGTAATTCAAGGTGCRTAAATTCAGAAGAGATACAGAGAGACCAGAGAGATAACAGTGTGTATCCCTGGGGGCCTTGGCTGAGCAAGCCACTAACAAACAGATTCAAAAGATAGGCAATGCCACCATTCTGATTGTAGCAACATTGAAAGAAGGGGGGGAAAGATTTCCTCTTCTTTTGATGAGGTGAGGCAACCACTCAGATCTCAGGGGGTGAGGGTCCAGACAAAGGAAGGAGGGAAGGTTGGAAGGCAGAAGAAATTTGACTTCAGAAGAGACAGAGTGGGTAAGATGCTTCACCTCTCTGCAGTGTTCACCAAAAGAGAGTGTCTGCTGCTGCATGCAAATCCCCCACTATGACCCATTTGCCCCTAATTATCTCCCTCTTCATTGACCTGACTTGCTAACTCAGTTAGATGAGGATTTTAGCTGATGGTACTTCTCTTTGGGAAGTTTTTCTCTGTCTTGGAGCTGCAGAATAAAGTGTGTCAGATGCATAACTGGGATTATCAGAGGCATATGAGAAAGCAGGAGCACATAAACTTTAATGTAGCCAATTCTTCTCCACTGGTGTCACTCCCTGAGACTTCTAGATTTGGGACTTCCCCAAGTTTTAAGGCTTTCAAGTGGCTAAGGATTTGTTGGTTGAATTTTGTTTGAAATATTTTAAAATTAGCGGGCAATAACTATTGCAAAAAGAACAAAAATCTGTGAGACACTGATAAAACAGGAGAATGTAAATGAGCTGAGCTTTGCACCATTCAGTGGACCTAAAATACAAAAGATGTAAACTCACATTGCAGAGGAGGCCTAACCCTTTACAGTCTTCTTGTCTGTCCTTATTTTCTTCTTATTTTCTTATACTCTTCAGCTGTCTATTCATATTTAGAGAACTTCATATCTGGACCTGATCAGTGTAAATAAAAATTTCCGCCTCTGCCTTCTCTTTACTGTTTGTATGGGAATGGAAAGTCTGCTTAAACACACTGCAATTCTGGCTCTCACCTCCTGCAGGGGCAGCTGAATGCTGGGGCTCAGCCCTCCTCAGCTCTGAGGAGAATCCTGTTAAGTTGGGTTTTGAAGAGGCAGGCTTACTGCTAAAGTGTTTGCAGGGGAGGGAGGGGGAAGGAATTTCGAGCCACAGACAAAGGCACTTGCTCGTTGAGAACAGCAGAGGGGTTTGGTGCTGCACCAGTGTAAAGCCTGGAGGTCTCTCATGCTGTTTTACCAAGGAATCATGGAATGGTTTAGGGTTGGAAGGGACACTAAAGACCATCTAGTTCCAACCCCCCTGCCATGGGGCATCTCTCACTAGACCCGGTTGCTCAAAAGCAGATTTTGCCCAGTAAAGTTTTTCCCAGATGGGAAGTTCAAGCAGAAAGGCTCAGTGTAAAGAATTGCAGGGGAAAATAGCTCCCATACTCGCACTTTGGGAGTGTGCAGTGAGGGCCCCCCAAGACCCTTTGCAGCACAGGTGGCCAGGGCATGCGTCCTCTCTTACTGCTCCTAGGCTTGTGTGGAACTGGGGACTGACATGTTCAGCAGTTTTTTTGGTTTATTCTGCATGTCAGGAGTGGCTTAATTTCATTATGTTGTGAAAAGATTTTGATGGTTACATCACTGCTCCTGAGTAAAAATTCGTGTGTTTTTCTATGCATATGATAAATGCAAGGTAGGAGAGTAATACAGTAAAACACAAGATGTTTTAGCCTCAGCAGTTTTGATGCAACGGTGTTATAAGCTCTGTTTACGAGTAAACTGACAAATGAATTTTCATCCTRAGAAAACATGCTGTCTGTAACTCTAAATTAAAAAGACAGATTAACAAAAGAGGTATAGATTAACAAAAGAGGTATGTACAGCTCACTTCCACCAAAGCATTGCTGAGGTTCCTCAGCAGCATCACAAAACCCTTCCCCTGGGCAYCACCAGGCCTTTCACCAGTGATTTTTTTTTTAGCACATCTTGCTTCTCCAAATGCTCTGGATGCTCTCTTGTTGGTGTTCATGGGGATGTCCCAGAACACAGGGATGTGTGAGAGACAAATCAGCCCTCTGGACTGGTGAATTGTTYGTTTATGTTTGGAATTCACCGCAGTTAGACAATTCAAAGTAGTCCTGAGCGTTTTCAGGTGTGAAAAGTGTTAGGTAAGATGTCTCGGTGTGTGTGCCAGATATTCTCATTTTATTTATTCTCATTTTCAGAGTACCTGGAAATGGCAGTGATGTGATGTGTGTAATGAGGGTAGCCAGGACATCTAGGGAGTAACATCTTGTATTAAAGATATGCATTTTTTCAGTTAATCAAGCAGCAAGATGCAGGTATACCTCATTTTTATTAGCTGCTCTTCTCTTTAGTACTTTTTTCTTTTCTATTACAATATAGGATAGCTTTAATATACTTATGCCTTATATGCAGGCAAATGTACATACAGCAGAGAGAGTATATAAAAGTGATCAAATTTTAAGTTTTTATATTTAAGAAGAGGGAGGAATATCCTCATCAGTTTTACCAATGGCATCCCCTCTCTTAAAATGAAAAATACATATTAAAAGTTTTCAAAGTAGCCTGCTGATGTTGCACACACAGCTCCTGGAAGGCAATTCCTCCTGTAAGTTCAGGGATCTTTTCAGCTGGTGATCTTGCTTTCACTTTCAAAATTTGTGAACCAAATCATGTGTCTAGCCCAATACTTTGATGTGCTCRGAGTGAACCAAATGTTTGTATTTTGTTGTTTTCTTTGTCTCTATGGTTTGGCCCCAGGTTTCACTGAATTGGTCACATGTGGCTCCATTCATCTGCTGTTTCTGAAGGACTTGGTGATCTGTTTTGGGGGTTTTGAAAATAASAGACTTTTGAATTGAATTGTGTTTTGTTGATTTTCAGTCATGAACTCTGTGTTGCCATGTCAGTTTTGAAGAATAACATTGCTTTTTTCTTCACAATGGGGAAGTGCATTGAAATTGGTTTTAAAAATGCAGTAAGTTACTGAAAAGACTGAAAGGAGAAATACTAGAGAAGATAAATATACAAAAGGTATTTACCCAAATATTTATATTAGTGCTCTAAGAACCTGATAACTCCCATGAACTGCACCAAGAATACAAATTGTGCAACTAGCATATTCCAACCTCCAAACGCCTTTCATGTCAGTATGAGAGATACCATCAGGCACTTTGAAAGCACCGACCTATTTATAAAGATACCATCAAAAACCTGCCTGATGCTGCTGACTTATGAATCAATTATCTGGACTTTGCCAATGATATATCTGTTCTGAATTTTAGAGCCATGTGTTCAGAGCAACACCGTGCACAGGTAGGCTATTCAGCATCCCAACRGGGTTCTTATCTTTGTGTATAGGCCTGTCAAAAGAGAGAGAAAAATATCCTCACTGTTTCCCAGAAACACTTTGTTAAAAGGGGATAAAAAAAAAAAGGTGGATATCAAGTTATACATAACTGGAGGTAGAAGGAAAAGATTGATCAGCAGCGTGTATGGGGTTGTTGCTGACAGCAGACAATAAATTTAATTTATTTGGAAGCTATTGAAGATGGTCAGCCAGATTGGGATTTAAAGCCAAGTTGGTCTGAAGTGGTCGAATGACTTAAAAAGAGAGGCAAGTTTTTTTAGCACAGAATTTAGGCTGCTGTGGGAAAGTGYAAACAATCCAGCTTGGACACTGAAGTAAATAATTCTGCAGATATTTCTGTGGGCATTGAGGCCTGTAACGGAGTTCCTTAGGGAAAGAGGACATGAGGTTTATTTGGAATGAGCTTTGAGCTATCCCAAACTAGGCCTCAAGTTTTGGGCCTGTGGGAGTTGAGAAGCCTATGGCGCAGTTAGAAATTAGATTAAGGTGCGTGCATTTTTTAGATAGGATAGTTAGGGTGAGATCATGGTAGCTRCCTTAAAGTAAGATTGTTTTGCATTCTTTTAACACTTTGTACCAATTAGTGTGCACCTGTAGCTGTGGGAAATTGTAACAGAGTTCCTTAGGGAAAGAGGGCATGAGGTTCTTTGGAACGAGCTTTGCGCTATCCCAAACTAGGCCTCAAGTTTTGGGCCTGTGGGAGTTGAGAAGCCTATGGCGCAGTTAGAAATTAGATTAAGGTGCGTGCATTTTTTAGATAGGATAGTTAGGGTGAGATCATGGTAGCTGCCTTAAAGTAAGATTGTTTTGCATTCTTTTAACTCTTTGTACCAATTAGTGTGCACCTGTAACTGTAAACTCTCTCAGCTGTATTTAACCAGACATCTTGAGGAATAAAGGGGAGAATGCATGATGTAATCACATTGATTAGAAGTCTGTGTTGGTCTGTCCCAGCTCCCAGGATTAATTAGTGACCCTGGTTTGGGAGGCCCAATGAAGAGTTTCAACAACCATCTCAAGTGAAATGTGGTGGCTCTTTACCTTTCAGGCAACTTCATTTCCTTGGGTCCCAAATCCCTTTTCCTTTCTAGACACACTTTTAAATTTGGTGCCTTTATATTGCTGTGCTTATGCTCTGTTAGAGTGATGCCTTAGGAWTTTAGCTTTTGTATTTTTCAYRYATTTGAAATGCTGCAGTTCTTTAGTGTATAAACTCAATGTAGAGAGTGTCAGGGCTGCTCCCCCATTTTGTTCAGACACAACAATTCCTCTCCAGGCCTGGCAATCAAGGGCACCTCGCTGCCCCAGGCCCTGAGAGATGGAAACAAAAGTGAGTTGGGGGTGGAGCAAACTTGGGGGTAAATGCCTTCATTTCCTGAAGCTGTAATTGAAGATTGACCCCCCAATATACAAATTGACCAAACATAAAAGTATAAAAACCTCTGACCTGGGGCCCATTTTTTGGGTGGATCCCRTGAGGGAGCTTTGTCTGACTAAAATGTACCTGAAGGCCCTTCAATACATRTAAYRGCTTTTTATTMATTTGATTTTGTCTGTCCTCTCTTTTTGGATAGTCCCAACAAGGCACCAAGAGATTTGTTGCTGCTTTGATAAAGTTGTATTGCAAATGTAGAGAGAAAGGGTGTTTGTCAGACTCTTTGTGTGCAGGACCTTACATCACTTGTTACTCCTTGTCCTTACAGCTGAGGGCTCTGAGTTAGTCCTGWACAGATCTGAGCCCTGAGCTGCCAGAAAAAGAGCAGGCAAACAGCTGAGATGGAGAGCAGAGAGAGCCACAGGCTGCTGAAGTGACTTATCCAAGGTCACTCTCCCTCTCTGTTTCAGTTTAATTTGTTTACTTCTCTGAGAAGATTACGGTGTTGAGCTGTTGGACTGAGCATCAACATTTTCTGAGTCCTCCTGGGAAAGCCTGAGTTGTGACACACCAACAAGTAGAAGTGACAAAGCTGGCACATTGCAGCAGCTCACAGGAGCCAGCTCACCTCCCCTCCTGTAAGTCATGTCTGCCCTTTATCAGTCAGGAGAAAACATCCTGCCCTGSTACCCAACACCACTGGTGGTGTTTGCTGGTAGGAAAACAAATGTAAAATTTTCCTTATTTCAGAAGGAAATACAGGACTGTGGGCAGCTGGGAAGTGAATGTATGAAAACCTGACAAGTTTTAGATTGGGCTTTTRTGTGTGGCACTCAGCTGCATTTTTCTCAAGTTACTGGAGATGATGACTGTGCAGTTTGAGACAGATTTTTTTTTCAGAGCACAGGTGTTTGGTACTCTGGCAAATCAAGCCTCTTGAAAAGTGTAGCAATTTGCATATCAGCTTATTTCCCCCTCCCATCAAAAAAAGTAGACACATGGAAGTTTTATCACCCACTCTTTCAAGATCTGAGGCATAACTGGTGAGTTTTTKTGTATTTTTATTATTGATAACTGTATTTGGGATGAGAGAAGAAAACTACCTGAAAAAAAACCTGTAAATCTGAATTTCTTGTATTATAAAAGGGACCTGGGCTCATTCTTGTAAATATGAACCTACTGATACTTTGAGGCAATTGATATTTGGATATGAATTGGAAAATGTGGCTTGAGAAAAAATTTATCTTTTTTATCAAAGTGATCTTAGTTTGCTGGAAGTTTTATTAATTTGATATTGGAGATGGWACTCTCCCTATCCCCACAAAAGATTCTGAAAGGAAAGATGTTACMTAATCTTATCCAGACAGTATAGTCACAGTTTCTGTTTCAATKGCATAAAACTTTCAACAGGTGGGAATTTTAAAGATAACTCTTGTTAAAAAAAGAAGGAAAAAACAAAAGCAAAAAAAACCCCAACTATAAATGTTCTCATCTAGTGACATTATCATATATATGCAATTCATCATTTATTTGGAAATAAGGTTCTTCCTAGTGAATGGAGATTGACCACCACAAAATCTATTGTGGCTATAAATAAACCCTCAGAAGAGCTCAGAAATGGTCCCCAGGTCATGCCTTCAGCCCTTTTACACAAATATTATGTATTAGAATAATCATGATGAAATGTTATAATACATAGTATGATGCTATTTTATTATAATACATAATATAATATTTATTCTGTATTATAAATCACTTTATAAAGGTATGTCTGTTGTATGAGACAACAATGAATCCCSTTGCTGGGTGCTCTGTACCTGAGCCCTACCCAAAGGAAGCTGCAAGGGGCTTAGAGCACCTCTGCATTCTGGCCTCTTAAGCACTCATGGATTTGAGGAATTAAACAGCATCAAGCACAGCAAATATTGACTTCTCCTCAGAAAATATTTACCATCTCATTTATTGTTGCATGTCCCCTGCACTAGGATGATATGTTAACATTAGCAGCCATGATATGCTAGGTGAACCAATGTTCTAAATTGACAGACTCAGCTGTTTGTTCAAAGGCCCCTCAGATTGATTTCCAGATGCTTTGCTCATCACCAAGGCATCTGCTCCACGTTAAAATGTCGCTGTGGTTTTGGGTACTTCTGGCTTTATAGAATAATTCTGAGCCTCATTTATTTTATAGGAACAACTTGCCAATTTTGTGAGTAATAAGATGGCAACTGTTTGTGTCTGTGAGGTATGTTGTCAGCTGAAAATTTCCAAGCCTTGTTTAAAGAAACATTTTAATTAGCACACAAAATTTGCAGACTGGGGAACCGAGGCATAAAATTGTAAGGGATTCACTATAACAGGTTTTCACAGCAGCTAAAATCCCTTTTCATAAAGGACTTAGTCACTTGCAAAGTGGGTGTTGGGCTTCCATGTAGTCAGGATTTGTGAATCACTTCTTTTCTGTATGGAATATGTGTTTCCTCATTTCCAGAATCTGGATCTGCAGTCTAACTAATGTATATTTCCCTCATTTCTTTCTCTGCACTTTGCTAGAGCTCCTACATAATTCTTCTGCAAGCAGTCAGAAAGCAGAAGAAAACTCTTCCTGTTGTAACTTTTTCTTCTGCAAGAGGTGTTCTGAGTTTGTAACTGGAATAAGTGCCGAGTTCATAATTTAACATTCTCAAGTTGTATTTTGGCTCACTTTTACCTGCCCATCTGTGAGAGTTAGAGGAAGCTGGAAGAAAAAATTAGGAGGAAGAGACAGGGTCAGTGGATGGAACCTGATCAGGCCAGTTCCTTTGTTGTAATTTGAAGTGAAATGTAGCCCAAATGCCAAAATCATCTGGCCTTCTCAGGCTACCAAGCTTTGAAAACCAGACATAAGAACTGTTATGTTCAAGTTATCTTTCATAAAATGATTTATGCTCTGCTTCATAAAACTTGTCTGATAAAGAATGTGTCAAGGTTTAACACAAATATTTGCAAGGAGCAAATTATTCAGACTTCTGTTTCTGTCCCAAAGTCCTGAAAAGAAAAGGGGCTCTTCCCTTCAACTTCTCCCCAGGTGCATGGAAAACATGTTTTCTTCCCTAAGGAAGAGCTTTGAAAAGAGTGTTGAAGTGATTCACAGAGACAGAATCAAGAACAAGTTGGTACACAGTGCAATTATGGAGAGCACATGCTTAATGGTGATAGGCTATTAAGTTTTATAATCTGAAATCAGTGACATTTGCAATAATTATTATTAATGGCCCAGTTTCTTACTCATCATATTTAAATGGAGCTTTATGGCTCAACTACCTAAAGCAATCAACTTCCAATTGTGTGTTACATCAGCCTAAACCAGAAGAGTTGGGTGACAAGATGTGCATTCAGCACCTCCCTCTTACCACACATTATTATGCTATAAATAAGAAAAAAATAAGTCTGAGCATGGTTTACCCAAAATTACTCTGTGGTCACTAATGGAAATCCCCATTGAAACCCAGATACAGTTTTCCATAGTACTGAAGGAAGGACTGGGGCTGTTTGTGAACCTTCATTGAACCTGAGTTGTGCAGGCCAAAAGCACAGCACCTTTATGCCAGTTAGCAGATTTTCAGTCATCCCATCCCCTTGGCATTGAGTGTCTCACCACCCAAACTTCACACAAATTCACCCAAACTTCACAAACGTCACCTTCTCCAGATGTTTTCCAACCAGTAATTTCCTTAGTGCTGACACCTTTGCTGGGAATCCTGCTTTTAGTCATCCCAGAGAGGGGGGAAAAAGCAATAAGATTCAAAGCAACAAGAATAATGCAGGTGAGAAGAGGCTYATGAAAAATGAGTACAGCAAAGGACAGTTTGGAAGAGTCCTCTCAGAAAAGAGTGGTGGGTGGAAGTGCCTGTCTGTGTCCTTGTCACATCTGCTGGGGACTAGAGAACTTAATGTCATTTTAAATTGTCTGAGGATCCTACAAAAGCTCTTTTGATGCAGCAAAGGCTGATATGCTTTAAGAAGTCACTGGGAATGCTTTTTCTGAATAGAAATGTGACATTTTAAGAGCCCTTTTTTCTTTTTAAGCTGCAATCATGCTTTTATCAAAGTCTTTCCTTAGTAACTGTTTTATTTCTTAATACTCACRCAGACAGCATTAACTGGTTCTTTTAAATGGTTTAAATGTTAATTTCAAAGTAAAAATGTTCTGKTYTTTGGGAGGTTTTTTGTTGTTGATGTTTGGGGTTWTTTAAGGACAGACAACATCCAGAACAATTTATAGAAGACATATCTGGATTTGATGTAAGCAGAGAATATAATTGAAAGAGATAKATTAGACCCTTTTATAACAATAAGTGAAGTAATTCTTAAGAGGGAATGAACTAATTGACTCTTCAAAGCCATTTTCCTGAAAAGACTTAACATCCACTGGATGCATGAAAAGAGTTGGGTTGTTTTTTTTTTTCCCTTCACCTTTAGTACTCTGGCATCTTTTTCATTGTAACTGTGTGTTTTACACCTAGTTTAAGTGAATTAAGGATGAGCAATTCACAGAAGTAATGCATTTTCTGTCAGGCCATTACCACTTGTTTTCTCAGCATGCTCTGCAGACCCATCTAAAGATGTCATTRCAGAAATCAATTGGTGTGCAAGGTGGTCAGCATTTACTGACAACAGATAGTTAGAGCTACAGTAAATACAGGGTTTAAAGGAGGCTCTGGAAGTGTGTCTTTGCACTGTATCTGGGTCTGTTAGGCAGTGCTTTGTGTTAGGGGTAGGTGGTGAATGTCAAGGTTTGCTTTCATTCTGGATATTTCATGCTGCAGTGCCTGTTAATAGCTGTGTGCCTGGCACTCCTGTAAATTCTGTGTCTTGACCTCTGGGTCTGCTACAAAAGATTTGCTGTGTGCCAAGTGTAAGTGGGGTGGGACAAAYGTCAGGRCTGAAGTAWAAGCAGAGTTRYCCTACCACAATGGATTTTGAATATCATGCAGTARCRRATCCCTATTTTTGTACTGAGAAATACTCATTTAGACAAATTTCATCTGGCCACCTTAGCTTCCATTAASAGCAAAGCTGAAATTATAAATATCMTTGCAATATGAAATTGCAAGGAAGAAAAAGAAATTTATAGCTGCCATATGGCCAGACACATCTCCATGACTATTCCTAAGGACTTGGCAATTTTTGTTGGCATTGTCCAACCRGGGGCTGCACAGAAAGTCTCCTTCYACCCCTGGCTTTCTTTTAGACAGGCAGAAACTTCCCAGCAGCTTGAAGCTTGGAAGCTGTGCTCTCCCCACAGTAGCTCTGAGAGATAAATAAAGAGAGGGGATGTATGGAACAGAATCATCCAGGACAGGAGAGGTGGAAGTCATCTAGTCCAATCCCTGCTCCATCTGAGGTTAATGTGGATTCATTAAATCCACATTAAATCATTAAMTGGCCTAGGCTGGAGATCATGWAGTTCCAAACMCCCTGCCATGGCCAGGGACACCTYCCACTGGACCAGGTTGCTCAGAGTTAGGTCAAACTGCTTAGAGCCTTTGGCAGCCAAGTTTTGAACACTTCCGAGAGGTTCCAACTTTTCTGGAAAACTTGTTTCAATGCTTAAACCACTCCCAGCTTATTTCCATACCTCCAGCTGGAATTTTCCTTSCTGTCACTTGTGTTTGTTGGCCTGTATCCTCCCATTGTGCATCTCAGAATATGCTGATTCTCTGCAGCCCCCCAGCTGAAATGGGCAATTGAATCCCTTCTCCTTCTCGTTCCCTTCTCTTCTTCAGGCTAAATATTTCCATCATCCTCTACTCCCATGTCATGTGCCTTTATTAATCATCTTCAAGGCCCTGTGTTGAACTAGCTCCAGCCTGTTTCTCTGGAGGGACACAAAGTTGGTTGACCAGYTGGATAAACTGGATTCAAATGTGCAGTGCCATCATCCTTGAGGGAAATAGTCAAGGTGCATGCTAGATACGAAATCAACTTTGGATTTTAATTTAAAATTCAAAAAGAAATATTCTCCAGGTTTACAGCCTGTCCARTTTCTTTGTTTGCCTCTTCTCAAGTGCCCAGGAGGAAAATGAGAAATCTTGGGCACCAAGAATTAATTGCAGGCTCCATTCCTTTCTTGGTTTTCTTTGCTCACAGAAATATCTTTATAAAATGAAGGTCCTTTAGTGACAGTGAAATGGGRACAAGTTGAAAATTTTAATATTGAATAGTTAGAAAAATTGCCACCAACAACTGGTTATTCCAATAGAACATTTTTTTTTCATTAYTAAAAGTATTATTGATTTCTGTTAGGTTTTTTCCTGCCTTTGGAAAGTAAAAAGTCCTTAAATAATTTGAGTTTTCACTTATTTCCTCAGAATCGTGGCGTATGACTGATAACTGCCTTTAGAACTTCTAATAGCTAAATTACAATTATTATGCAAAGGCCTACAATAGACAGTTATATGGATTGTTAAATGACTTTGCCTTTTTTGCAAACCATAATCATTTTCCTTTATTAGCTGAAGGATTTCATAATTTAAGGGAGATGAGAACCTATAAGTCACACTTTCAAATAAGGAACATGGATATTGCAAACATTAAATTCTCCCATAAAAATGTTAAGGCATCATTAAACTAGGATCAGATTAATACAATTCAGTCAACTCTAGATAGATATCTCCTGTAATAGGCTGAAACAATACCTAGTGATATAGGACGCATAAGACTTTACTGCAATCAATTTATAAACCTATAAAACATACAGGTATCACTCAAAGCCACCATTAATTTTTGCAAGCCCTGTATTAAATCAAGTGAATTTGGTAAAGGAAAAATATTCCCCGCCCCTACTGTAACTCCCTTTGCATTGTTAGCTGCTATCACAGCATCCTGCTTCCACCGTAAGTCAGATGAGAGATGCCTTCTGGTAGGGGTTGACCTGAGAATCTGTGCCTGATTTATCCATCTGTTTAAGAGTCTGAAAGATCTGTAAATGAAATTTTCAGGGCATCATTTAATTCTCACTCGTGGCACTGTAAACCTGGAGTCATCCTCTGTCTGTTCCTGAGTAACAGCGAGCAGGATTTGACCCYGGGTTTAATCAAATTAAAAACAAAGAGTTGCATCTCTTCTAATCAGCTGGGTAAAGGGAGGGAGTTGGCTGGGGAAAAGGAAGGTTTGGACTAAAGGCTCTGTGCATGTTTTTTCCAAAGGTACAAGGTAGCTCTGAGGGTCTAGAGAAATGGCAATTTCAAAAAAAGCAGGGCAGAGCCAATGAGACAGAACTGGAAATGCAGAAATTCCAAATCATGATCTGTCCATCTCTGCAAGCCTCACATGCACATATAAAGTGTTGGATATATTGCCCTAGTCAAACCCCTGCATGGGTACATCTGCATTGGGATATTCTAGCAAGGATTTCCAAAAAACACAGCAGATTTATTGCATGTGCATTTGGATAGTGAAGAGGGAAATGTTCCTCCCGTGCCACCCCAGTGCCCCAGACATGTACCAGTGCATTGTGTCAAACAGGGATCAGGACATGGCCATAAACTGTACTGTATCTTTTCTATGTATTAATAATCAGAGTCTGCCACTAAATTCTTTGCAATAAGACCAGAGGTTGAGGCAGGACTGAGAGGAAACAACAGAAAGGAGGARAGAGTGACTTGCTAAGCTGAGATGAGCTGGTGTGACTCCTAGGAGAGTTGCACAGAATAAGGAGAAAATCTCTTTGGAGGAACTGTTTAAAAAGGTTAAAAAATAGTTTAATTCATTCTGTGAAGCCAGACAGGACCTTTCAGGACAGACCAACTTGCCTTCTTTTTAACATTGGCCTAGCTGCATGCACCCTCTATGCTTAGAAAGAGGGAAAGCTCCATGAACAATAGTACAAGTTTCTAAATCTGTATTGATGGTCCAAAATGTAAGCAAACAGGAGGAGATGTCAAATACAGTAAAAGATGAGTATAGATTAGGTTCTTTGTAAAGCCTTCCCATTTGCATTTAAGATAAGTGATGTGATTTAGTTCAGTATTTGCAGAATTCCCTAAGGTCTGCATAGGACAGATCCCAGGCTGCCTCAGTCATTTAGTGAATCATCTAATGCAATTGAATTCTGAGTGACAGCCAAAATTATAGGTAGTTAGTAAAAAATGTTGTTGTATTTAATCATATAATTGTGCATCCATTTAGATCAGCCCAGCAATCACAAGAACCCTCATCCACAAGTACCTTTACCTGTGTGACTCGTGGTTCATAAGTAGGAAAGCTCACTCAGAGGGCATTCTCAGGCAGAGAATTTGAAGAATAAGGCCCAGCTATGCCAGCAGGAGACATTACTAAAAATCCATTGTTGTAGATGAGGATTTTTTTTTAAATTAGGGTTGTTTTTTTTTATATGTAGCCACCTCATTGCAGAGTAAAAGATGCAACCCAGGTGATATCTCATGTGAAAGAAACTATGAAGCAATTTCTGTCATAGTTTACCAATTTAAATATATAGGGGTGGAAAAAGGTGGAAAAATAACATTTCAGCCTAGATATCCACTGAACATTTTCTGAACTACCCTGTCAGTACATTCTCCTCCAACAACTTCTGAACCTGTGACTGAAATTTGAAAAAGGAAGTTTCAAAGTGCATTTTTTTTTTAAGATTATTGAAAAAAAGGTCTCAGAATATAAGGCAGAAGCCTTGTTTGACAGTTTTAGTAAGGCAATCAGCAGCATTCATTTGCTGGGCATCTCATTCTGATGTTTGGGTGCTGTAGGTCTGTAATGGCTGGGATGTGTTCAGAAACTGGTGTCACTGGGCCTCACCTCAGTAGTCTAAATGAARCCACTCCCTGAACAACTTGGCTGTACAGTTAGACATCTTGTTTAATGRAATAATGTGAATTAGAGTGCCAAACTTCCAGCTGCAAAGAGAAGGACATGCAACAGCAAAGGAAGGCATAAGTGGTGCAGGGATTYTTTTGCTGTCTGTTTGCAAGTAATGAGCTTGGTTCATTCCATATGGCTGCTAATTGCTACCAGAACAAGTCACAAAGTGAGCTAATGGCTTTGCTCACACACCAATYGTGGAAACATATTTTCCAAGTCAGAAAACAACCGATTAGTTGAATCATGAGCTTGGAAGTCGGGAGACCTGATTCAGCTTTCTGCTCCACCTTAGGTTTTTGGAGTTACCATAGCCAAGCATTTAAAATATGCAGACTGCAGTGAGGCATCAAGGTCTGCTAGTTAGTTTTTAATGAGCTAGCTTGGAAGCAGTCTGTGGCAGTACTCAGTTAACTTATCCTCAGYTCCATTTCCAGCTCATCCATTAATTTAACTTGTGAAAGTTGGATTTCAGGGTGTTTTGTGAAGTTCAGCAGGGATCAAATATAATCCAGCACTCTGATCAATCATATGAAATAAATTTAGCATTAAATGACCCAGTGGTCATCTCAAGTTAGATGTTAATTGACTTTGTAAAGTAGGACAGATGGGCTGTGAAGTGCTGAGGATGAAGGACAAAATCAGCAAAGAGGCCGTATTTGGAACATGATTCATCTCACCTAACTTTAGAGACCCCCAACCCTAATTACCTTTAGAGCTGGTGGAGACTTTGATGTCTTTTGGAGAGTGACTCATTCATGTGGTTTGAGGCACCTTGATGAAGCAAATTGTTTGGTAGAAAGGCATAGAAGCAGATCTCTGCACTGGGCTGGGCAAACCCAACCTCTGGGTTTTTTCAGGAAGTGACCTTGCTTATTTAAAGGTTGATGCAGTGTATCTGTACTACAGCTTGCAGATTAGAGAAGGAACACTTGTCTAAGTCCAGCTTTGTTCCCTGCCATGCTCTGGGGATGATACCTTCAGGGAGCTGTAGAAAGACAAGGTGGAAGTCAAACCTGTGCTCAGACCAATAGTTGTGTCAGGATAGAAGCTTTGGAGCCCTTCCTGAGGATATTAATAAGCATGGAGGGTGGGTTAACAGGAAGCCTTTCAGAGCCTTGGACGAGAGAGTGAACTTTATTTCAGTGAATAAAGCTCAGAGGTGTCAGCAGTGAAAAAGCCCTACCTGCATCAATAAAGATCCTTTCAAATGAAGCCCGTGAGATGTCTTAAACACAGGAAAACCGACAGCAAAATTTTACCGTGTTGCAAGGCAGGAGGGGCTTCACCTGCACTTTGTGATCAGTGCTCTGGCATTTATTACCAGGGATGTTTCAGGAGGGCTGAAGTGTGAGGAAAAGGCCACGAGAGGGAGATGTWGGAAGCAGGAAAGCTGCCGGGTTTCTCAGCCTTGCACAGCGGGTTACTTTTTTAAAAGGCACTCCACAAAAGTTTGTTGAACTTTCAGGGAGCTCACGGCATCTTTAAAATAAAGTTTATTCTGAGAGGGAATTCGTCTGGAAAGTTAGAAATCACTTTGGGGAGGGGGTAGGGGGAGGAGTCAAAAAAACAACCAAAAACCTGTGTAAAGCCTGTTTGAAAAGTTGTGTTTATTAAAAATGAAATCTTCACCAGACACCACAATGCCTGCCTTTTTAAGGTCAGTTGTTTTAATTTCGGCTTCTTTTATATTTATTTCAAGTGGTAAAATGCATTATATAGCATAGATATGATGACACTTTACTGCTCAATATGAGCAGAACAATGAACAAGGAGAAGAGACCTGCTCAGAGAGATCACTCTCCTCCAATTATCTTGTTTGTGATGTGTATTTTTCACTACTGTTAAGACACCTCCATGGAAAAACTTTGGATATTTCCCAGAGTTCAGCAGTAATTAAATGCATAKCTGAACTCCCAGCCAGTCTTGAAAAATGAATGCAGCAGTAAATGGCTCAAGTCATGCCAAATATATAGGGCTAAATGTGGATATTAATTACATAACCAGAGGGACTCGATTTACTTTGTAAAGCAATTAAAAGAAGACAGAAATTTACAGTCTGTTTCTGGAAAAGAGTAATGCCTGTTTAAAAATAACTTTCTGCCCAGAATAGTCTGCCTGTCTCACATAATATCAATTATGGGAGGAGAAGAATCCAAACCAACTTCTTCATGGAAATATCAAACCCAAGATTTAAAACAATAGAATTTGACAGTTAGGTGCCCAGGTGTGTACTTTTAGGCATGTAAACAAAGGCTTTGCTTTTCTACCTGGCTGAAGAGCACATCAAAACTTAGCTTCCCCTTGTTTTCATTCCCCATGGGCACATTAAGGGTAAGAAGTGACCTGTGTTCCTGTGGACAGGACATAGAAGTTTCATGTTTTTTAACCTAGTTTAATATTGCTCTAGATTATTCTAGTAGTCTTTCTGTCTGTCTGTCTTGTTCACTTTTTTCCTTTTTTTTTTCTTTTTTAAATGTATTTCTTGCTTCAGAGTGGATAGGCAAGGATTGCTTCCCAGCGGAATCAGAGCTGGAGTTTTTTCCCCTATCCATAAGCCATATATAAAACCTCACTAACCAAAGCACCTGTTCCAACAGGCATCCTGATGGAAAATTAGCACCTTCTTGGATGCTAACTGCACTTTATTTCTGCTTTGAGGAGTTTTCATATTCCTCTTCTTTYGGGTGTATCTCTGAATGTACATTGAGTGATTTGGGTCCTTCTCTCTGCCTCAGAGATGGAGAGAGTGCCAGGATCAGACATCTCCTAACATCATCTTGAAAGCAGTGTAGTCAGAAAGAAAAGCATCAACACTCCCCACAAGGCTCAATGTTCTCCTGTCCATCACTTCAGGAACCAGATTCCAGCAATGTGCTAAAAAAGCCTGTGGTAGTTACTTTTGTCTTCAGAGTACAGCATGCTTGGTTTGYCTACTCAATACTGCAATTGATTATTCCTTTTGTCCTGGAGTGTCATGCTCTAAGTTTTCCTGTGACATTTTTTCCTCTGCTCTATTGTGAATGTGACTACAGTGGGATTTTCTAAGAGTTTAATGCATACAGACAAGACAGTGGGAGAAGGAGCTGAGTTAGTCTAAATTGTTTATTTCAAAACTAGACAGAGCTTCAAAAAGCCCTGAAAGTGCTCTGAGAAACAGCATTTGGGAGCCATGGGCTATTTATTACCTTTATCCTTCAGTAGAATCTCTTTGCTTCTATGTCACCGTTTCCAAAGTAAAATGAGTTGAAGACAGGGAGAAAGAACATCAATTCTGAGTGCCTTTCCGGGGCAAAATTTTACTGAAACCAGAAAGTTTGTATAAGCAAGGACTTCTAGGCATGGCAGMARGARACTTTTAATTYTTGTACAGCAATTTCAAARTATTTTGGTGAGAAAGGATGGGGTTGTATGCTAAAGCAATTTGTGACATCACAAATATCTCTATTTCCACTCTTCAATGAGTCTGATATTATCTAGGTGATGTCACTGTCAAGGCTGAGCATCAAACATCATTTACTGTTCCATATAAGCAGGGTTCTTGCTAATTTCTTTGCAATGTGGCTGTGCCAGTTAATRTATTTACTTCTCAATTAGAACTCCAAGAACACTTAGCAAAACACACATATATGTGTGTATCTCAGTCTTTTCAGYATTTTTAAAGGCCTTCATTTTTAAAAGTAATTTTAAAAATACATTTAGAATGGGAGAATGTGCTTTAAAATKATGCACTCTTGTACATCTGCACTTAGCAGCAGTTAAAGACAAGTGAAATCCCAATGCTGASAGCAACAAATGATGTCTGTGCTGGRTGCTTCAGTATGMYTAAGTCTTAATCATYYTTTTCTTAAATCATCCAGCTGTTTCAGGTGGTTTTCAGGTGAGCACATGGCCCAGATGCCAGCTACTCTCTGTYCCAACACTTAACTCCACACAGACAAAAAGACTATGGGCTATACTACAGGTTCCATCTATCTGAAAGCCCACATTTCCAGGAATATGAATGAAATTACTTGTTCTCTCTGTAGCTGTTTTGAGTAATTTTTAAAGGATAGATAATTTTTTTAAAAAGGCTCTCTTCACTGCTTAAAGGCCCACAAGGGCTCCTTCACTGTGCTCAGGAGACACAGGCAGAGGTTCTCTTTAGTGCAAGTGGCTGATTCCYAGATTTACCTTCTCCAGTTTGAATTTCAGATCTGCACTGTGCTWYCCTTTTACAGCAGTCASAACAAAAATCTGYAGCTTTATACCAGAGTAAAKGGAAAACAAAACAAAACAAAAAAYCCCCACGTTAATACATCCATCTTATATCCAGTTTATTTAATACCAGAGCAGTAARTACAAGTAAGAGTTCTGRAATCTGGCAATGCTAGAGCAAGATRAAGCTACAATTGYTATTAGTTCTGGAATCCTGTGYGGGCTGGGAAGCTGGAGGGTGTACATGAGCAATCTGCACCTTCAGTCTCATTGACATTGACCACACAGTTAAAATACAATGCTCCTGATATGGCAGAGCAGCATCTGCAAAAGGCAACTCTGTGCYTGTCAGCTGAGAACTATGTTCCGATATTTGTAGTCTCATAACAAGTGAAATAAAAYAGTATCTTTTTGCTTAGAAAAAGAATGTGATCTTTGGTCAACACAATAAAATGTGCTTTAGTACWGTTTTACAACCTTACTGCTAAGATTATAGGTAACCTTTTTCCATGTTGTCTTATGGGTGAACACTCAGAAACTGAAAGTMACCTTTCTAGTTTCAATGCAGGTAAAATTTCAGGGCAGAGGTAGGCTTCACCTCAGCATCCCACAAAGACTGAACCCCAGCTGTCCCCTGGAGTGGGTAGGAGGCAGCAATTCATCTTCAGAGCACTTCCTTTTTATAACTTCTGTACGAGCACAGCACTTGCAAACACTCTGGGCTAAGCCCTTATTTAGCTGTGTAGAGTAAGAGCCCTGAATGTCAACTGACAACATATTTACACCCATCTGATGTTTAATATCCACATCTGAGAAGTGYAGCTACCAGTACTTAGTGCTCTCTCCAGTGGCATTTCCATACCAGAGCAATGAGCAGTTGTAAGGACATTGGTTATTAGGAAAAACACTCTCTTGTGAGCACAGCTCTGACCTTTAAATCCAGGCAGGCATCCTAAAGAACTTGTGCTCTTTGCCAGCCCRTGTGCTTTCCAAGCTTCTGCTGCCATCTGAGATTGAACATCCACCTYACAGCTACTGAAACTTTTGTTACAGCTTACAAAAACTGTTCTGTGAAAGGGATCAACCCAGGCCTTATGCTGGCCCTTGCTGTAAAATCATTTCACTCAGCAATGACCCTGCCAAAACAGTCCAGTGCTCACTAACATCTCACTRACATTTCAGTTCCCACACTCCTCAACCCTCTCTACTTTCTTTCATCACTCATGGAATAAAAAAAATAAGATACTGAAGCAGGAGACAATACTGCTTTATATATCTGCTTCCCTACTTCTGGTGCCACTGCAAGGCAGCTTTGCAGGTAAATGCCTTTTGTAGATTTGGTGTCTAAGCATTTAATGAATATGRATTTCAGCAAGTGTAAGGCACACAAGGACCTGAGTTAAATACAAATACTTTACCACGTGAAGCCGCMGTATTGTGCTTTTCTTTAGTGCAAATGTTCTTGCACACAACTCAAAAAAAATACTCAAAATTCTTAAGATTTGGATCAGCAAGGCTGAATTTACTGGATATTATGTGGCACTTAGGGACATTAYTTAGTGGTAGACTTGGTAGTGTTTGGTTAATGGCTGGATTTGATGAYCTTACTTTTCCAATRTAAGTGAATCTGCAAAATAACTGTTTATACTTCAGTTGCACCTAGAAGCTCTAYTCAAGACCATGTTGGTGTTGAATAAATACAGACTAAACCTCTCCTCTGGAGCAGCTTATAAGTGGCACAGGCCTAAACAGTAAATCTGTRGCAGAGCTTGAAATAGAAGGTCAGGTCTTCTAGGTCTAGGCCATACTATCTCCCACCTTTGGCTTCTACTGTCTTACTCCTCCAGATATTGACCTCTGGAGGAAATTCAGTGAATCCCAAGAGCTGCTTCTGCTCCATTATTTCAGCTGGTTCCAACTTCAGGACTAACCATCYCTTACACAGATTTCCTTCTCTTTCCAAACACATTGTTGATTAACTTGGCCATTGAYTTGGAGCCACTTGGTCGTCTCTTTTCCTTCGCTTTGAAATTGGAAGTGATGCTCCTCAGGACYCTGGTGAACATTGCCACAACTTCCTGGTAATGCTCTGCTGCAGACAGTTCACAGAATTGGCACTTGTTATCTATTGCCAGCTTCTGTCCTTCATCCCAGCCAACTTCCCTCATGTGGCATAAATCTTGTTTATTGCCAACCAAAAATATTGATGACTCAACCATTCTGAAATGAAAGAAGGTTCCAGTTAGAGAAAAGATCTGTACAACTCTGTGTCCTGTGCTACATTCAGTGTGCATGAAATGTATGTATGCTCAGGCTAACAGACATTGCAAAAAAAGCCAAAATGAACAAAGAATTCCAGTTTTCCATTTGGCAAAGGATTTTCCAGACAAGCTATTCTCTACCAGTAGATTTTAATTTTGGTTCTTCTACTCAAAGAATTAATGTATTTCTAAATCCGCTGCTTTTTTTCATGCTTTATGCTGCTGAGTATGTTGTCAGCACCTGGACTTTATGGAGAAGCAACTTGATCATTATCTCCATTTGCAAGTAACAAAAGGAAGTCCAAGAAATACATCAGTGTCAGTGGCATAACTCAGAAGGAAACACAGGAACATCTAATTCCAACCTTCTGGTAAAATTATTCCTTTCAGAAATTAACCTTAATTGCAAAAGGTCAGCAGTAAGGCAGACAGAAAAATGGGGTTTTTACTCTGCTTCTGATGCAGGTAAAGGATTTCACTCTTTTATTTAAAAATAAATATATAATATTCAGCTGACTGATGCAGGAATGCACACCACCATCCACACTCACACCTGCAGTTCTGGTCATTCTTTTTTTTTAAAGTACTTTCTTTTTTACCATGGGGCCACCCCTAAAGGCAGTTTAGGAGGTATTTGAGGCATTACTTTATTTTWTTGTGGGAAATGCTTTTTTCAGCCCMTGTATTTGTGCATCTCCATTGGTAATGGAGTGGGAGAGTGAAAGCACAGACTGACTATGCCAGGCTTTTTCACCCCTGTAAATCCCAGCAGGAATGTTTATGGCAATCATTTAAATATTAGCTCTGTAAGACATAAGAACAAAAATGCTGATACAGTATAATAGGTTGGAATTTGCCACACATTTTACCTTCAGCTACCTTGTTGTTGGCACTGTGCTGCATCACTTCGATGCTGCTGGATTTTAATTGCTACTAGGGTGGCCTGCAAGCTCACAAAAGTGWTCTCAGCTTTTTCTCTATGTTTGCTGAGGGAAAAAGAAAAATGATAATGCCACTTACTTCTTGCAAACTGCCACATGAGACTCTCGAATCCTGTACAGCAGAGCTTTGGCAAATGCAAAGGATGCTCTGTCACTGATGTCGTAAACAATGATAAATCCATCAGCCCAGTGGAGCTCATCTGTGAGGGAGAGCTTCCCCTGCTGTGGCTGAGAGGGGTTCAATGCACAAGGAAAAAGAATGTTAGTCTTGTCACTTCAGAGCCTTTTCTCTGTCACTGTGACTGCTTCCACCCTAACTTTCATCGCAAAAGATGTTTAACAGGTCTAGGTGCTGGCATTGAATTCAGGCTAGTGCTGCTCCAAAAGCCTTATAAATAACCAACATCAAAGATGGCACTTTGCATCACTGACAAGTTCATTATGAAACATTTACACTTTGTTTAAGCAGTGAAATCCCCCAATCTGCACAGCCATTGCTTGTGCTTAATACTCTGCAGGGTTACATGAGAACAAAACATACAGGAGCCATCAGCATTGGTGTTTTGTGGTTATAGCTCTGGTTTGCATGTTCCCAATATTCTGACTACAGTAAGCTTAATGATTTTCTTCATGTTTTCTTTCCTCTTTGAATTGTTCAAGCTTCAAACACTAATTACACATATGTTAAATTTCTGAAGAGCTAGGAAAAAAATCTTTCAGTCTGCAGTTGAGTTTAATAAAACTAGTGACAAAAGTCACTTGAGTGATAATAGGGTTTTACTAACCCTTCACTCTCTTCACACCAAGAAACTGCCACAATTCTGATTTCCAGAAAGGAACAGCTGTAAACTGTCCTATTAAGTAAAGGAGTGTAATTTCAAAACTATTTAAAATTAGCTTATCCCTGCACATGATTTGGCAGCAGCTACCATGACCATATGACCTAAAAATAGATTAAATACTGGAAGCTGATCAGAAAAAAAAAAATTAAAAATTGACTTTGCTAAGCAGCTAAAGTTAGGCCTTGTTCCTAAGGGAAAATAAACTAGAACAAGACAGCTCAGAGAATGCTAGCACAAACATATGCCCATACTGCAGCAACCAAAGTCTCTCCTCATAATTTAGGCCTAATCTGTTTAACCCTGTCCAGCTGCCAGCCCCAAGTTTCAATGCCTTAATAAAGAGCAGCCCCTGTGCCACAGGATTTAATATGAGAGCAGGTGGAAGCTGTGGGCAAGCTCAGATTCCATCCTGGGACATGACACAGTGGCTATTCCACGTGTTACACATACCTAAGTTTCTCTATTCCTGTAAATTAGATAAATTAATACAAAATTTTATTTCAGAGTGGTTTACTGTGATTAAATTTTAGTTGTCCATGTGTACAAGCTGCATTATGGCTTTCCTTGGAAAAGGAAATTGTTCTGTGAATGCAAGCCTTACTTGTAGGCYTGTCTACTTTGACCATTTGTGCAGMCATTTATTAARCTGTTTGCTTTATAAGCTAAATTTCATTCATTTAGGGTATTTGAGAAAACTGCATGCAATCCAAACTCTTATCTCTGTATTTGCCTATGTAAAGCAAAAGTGCTGAGTTATTTCTGTTAGTATTATTCCAAAATACAAATGCATTTCCAGAAAATTTCAGCAATGAAGGGTTTCTTTGATGAAATTGGAAAGTACTCAGTAGTTCTGAGCCCCAGCAATTATAGAATTTCAGTCTTCAAAAAACCCAAAAGAGCAGGCACAAATTCCAACAACCAAAAGTTTGTAACCCCTTGACCCTTTTTACCATATACACAGGTAATGAAGAACAGCTTTTCTTTACCTTCCTCCTGCTGAATTCTTACCTGTGAGCAAGGGTCATAAATCTCCAGGTGTATCTGCCTCCCATCCAGGCACAAGTGTTTAGTGTAGATGCATTCTAACAGAGAGATWTTATCCAAAGAAAATCAGTGTTACTGACAGGGGATGACAGTGAAAACAAAAGGCAACAGTGAAATTTGATAATACTGAAGATTCCTTGAATACTGGTTATTTGATTGGTTTCTCAAGATATTTAGAATTTTTTTTGTCTCTGATCTGGTTTTTTTTGGTTTTTTKTTTCTTTTTTTTTTTTTTGCAGGTCGTTAGGGAGGGCTTTTTTGTTTGTTTCTGTTTGTTTCTTTTGTGGTTTTGGATTTGTTGTTGTTGACTGGTGGTTTGCCTTTTTTTCTGAGCACACACTGGAAACAAACCCATTTAATTTTGTACCAGTCAACCCCTTAGGCAGACCAACACCACATTCCATTGTGGTGTTCCCATCAAAGTCTTGGTGAATGAATATTTTCAGACCCTGCTTTTCCTATTCCAAAATGGAGGCAAGGGGAATCCACAATCCTCACAATCAGCTACATGCTGATGATCATTCAGCTTAATTCCGGGGCTTACTTGTAAAAATAGTCAGCCAGACTATGCACAATCCTAATTCTGCACAAAGGCCATTATTTAGCAATAATATTTATTTACCATGGTTTCTGGTGCTTTAAGAGTTCTCATAGCATTAGATCAAGAATTTTTACAAGACCATGACCTTAGGATTTAGTCCAAAAATATTTCTGTAGCATCTCAGATTCAGGACTCTCCACCAGCACTGGGAACCCTACTGCAGCCACACCATCACTACTATTTTAAGCAGCAAGTGTTCTAAGCAAGTGTAACCAGTTTGTGGCTGCCAACAGGCTTTCTGGTCTATCATTTGTCATTTTCTGAACTRCAGGGACAGGAATTGGTGCTGACACTACAGCAGAAGCACTTAAAACTGTGTAATGAGGGATAGCTCTGTCATCTCTGGAACTCGGCATCTTCAGAATTCTTCATGGTCCTCTTAAGAATTCATCTGATGATAAACTATCAGTCCCAAGCATCTCAGGGTATAAAATCTACAACCCCTTGTTTGTTTCCTTAATTAAACAAACTTTTCATTATTACTTCGACCCCACTAATAGTGGCATGGTCTTCATTTTATCAACCCTGTGACCATTTTCCTCCTCTCTAGAAACAGCACTAAACTTATCTTTCAACATTTGTTAAAAAATGAAAGTGTTCTGGAGATTTGGCATGCCTTTTACAGGACTGGCAGCACTGGAGGCTGAGAACAGAACCTGTTTTGGGTTGTAGATGGCTTGGAACACACAGAGAGCACATAATTTACATGTGGTAGCTTGGACCTGGAGCAGCAGAGGGACACAAGCTATCTGCTCAGTCTGTGCATGTATGGTAGAGCTCACATGTCCAATTGTAGCTCTTCCTTCAGAATAAGTTCATTTGGATATACTCGATTTAATTCAACTTAGTACTCCTTTGTTCTTTGTTATTTACAGATCACTAGAAGCTACTCTGATTCCTTTTAGGGGGGAGGAAAGTGGAGAGAGTCCTTCCCTTTAGCAGGGTGAGTGAGACAGGCGGCAATCTCTGTGCCTCGTTAAGTTTTGGGACTTCTGCCACATCACTTCCCAAGTTATTTGTTTATCAGCTGAACAGTATTTCCACCCGGGGTGTAAAATCGATCGGTCAATTCGTTCAGGCACGGATGTGACACTGCACCCTGTGCACAGCGAGGCTTTCCCCAAAGCCATCAAACCAGCGCCTTCCTGCTTTCCTGGAGGGGCCTCGCGTTGTGCTTTGCTCAACCACCACTGCCAGACGAACGATCTGGAGCCGAGGAGGGTATATTCAGTATACAGGTGTCGTTTTTTAGCCTTATTCCTTGACTCTCTCCATCTCCTGTCTGTCCGAGCTGACCCACCCTCGTTCCCACTCGGTTCTCCGCCCGTCCCCAGCCGCACTGCCAGGAGCATCTCTCCGCGCTTCGGATCCACCTCCCTGCCGACATCTGGCTCGCCTTTTCCCCTCCCCAGGCCCTTACACCCCACCAGCACCTCCCCGGGCAGAAACTCGAATCTCCCCGGAAAGTTGCCGCGGTTTCTCCCAATTTCTCCATCAGACGAGCGCTTGAGGCGCCGCATCTTGCTCTCTCCGCAGGGAACCCTCGCCTCCCTCCATCCCTCGCCTCCCTCCATCCCTCGCCTCCCTCCATCCCAGCCTCTCTCCATCCCTTGCCTCCCTCCATCCCTTGCCTGCCCGCCCGCGGGTGCGGCGCTCACCGGCGCAGGACGCGTACTCTCCGATGAACCGCCGGGTCAGGAACCGCACGGCCAGCGCTGCGGGAGGAGGGAAAGCAGAGCCAGGTTCAGCGGGGCCGCGCCTTCCCCCTCCGCCGAACCCGAGGCATTCCCGCCGCTTCTCCCCCTTCCCTTGCCCCTTACCCGACTTGCCGGCTCCGCTGCCGCCCAGCACGGCCACCTTCACCTCGGTCATTCCGCCGCCGCGCCGCCCCCGCCGCCCGCCAGCCTTTAAAGCGCCTCGGGCGACACCGCCCCGCATCCCGCATCCCTCATCCCGCCTCCTGCAGCCTCCCCGCCCGCCAGCGCCAGGGAGGTGCAGCTCCCCGCGGAGGGGCCCGGCCTCTTCAGCTTCTGAGAGGCGCCTTCCTCCTCTTCCTCATCCTCATCCTCCTCCTCCTCATCCCCCCCTCAAGTGCCCCGGTGCCGTCCCCCCGCCGCGCAAACTTTCCGCAGGTCGCCTTCCTTCCGCGGGTCCCTCGCTCCCCTTCCTCCCCTCAGTGCGCTCAGGAGCTAGGAGGGACAGGGAAACAAGAAAAACAAAAGAAAAAGGGAAAAAAAGAAAACCCAAAAAAACTGTGTGTGTGTGTGTGTGTTTGGTTTTGTTCTATGTCGGTTTTGCAGCCTTGTCGTTATTTTATACCAGGAATATGAAAGTGAAGAAGCTGGAGTGATTCTTTTTCTTTATTTTTTTTTTTATTTCCCTAAATGGTTGTGGGGGAAACTTGCTATTTAAAAAAAAAAATAAAAAGTGGTTTGTACTTGTCTGTTGTCCACCCCAGGTTTCAAAACTCTCATCTAACTCTCATTAGAGCTAAAGCTCTCATCCTGTAAAACACTTCTGTGGGCTTGCCTTTTTTGTGCCAGAGAATGTTTTTATTTGAATGTAAATCTGGAGTTCTGTGTTTGTGCACGGTGTTTGGCTAATACTTGCAGTGCGCCTGTGAAAAGGGAAAAATGAGAAATAGCAAAATACTACAGATGTGGAAGGTGAGGTAGAATGGGTTTACCCCCTTGAAAAGACACCCTGTGTCTGCTGTACCTCTTTTTATTTTTTGTTTGTTTGTTTTTGTTTTTGTTTTTGTTTTTTGAGGTTCCTCAAGTGCTCTCTAATGCCTGTTTTGTTCTGAGTGTACACAAAATACATCTGTACTAAGATTTACTTAGTTCACCGAAATAAGAGACTCCTTTAACATCCAGGCTGGTTGCACTTTTATGCTTCTTTTGTTCGTGTTTATTTTATTTGGTTTATATAACTTTAGTGTACTTATTCTGTTGTTTTTACTCTTCTGATGGAGCTGTTGTGAACTCTATAAATCATTCAGTAAAGCACTGCTGCAGTGTGCTTGCTGGGGGGTCTTGCAGGTACAAGAGATGTACATGATTTACAAGAAAACAGGCAGGTGAGGTATTTGAATGTGTTTGTCACAGCTGATGGAAATGCTTACAGTAGGAAAATACATTTCAAAATAAAACAGGCAGATGCAACTTTGCTCTAAAGTCCCTGCTTACAAGTTGCTCAGGCCTGGAGGTGTGATCAGGATACATCTATCCTGATGTGGAGGTTTTTTCCTAGAATGGTCTGGGTTGGAAAGGACCTTAAAGATCACCCATTTCCAACCCCCTGCCTTGGGCAGAGACACTTTCACTAGATCAGGTTGCTCAGAGCTCCATYCAGCCTGGCTTTGAACACTTCCAGGGATGGGACAGCCACAATTTCTCTGGCAACCTATGCCAGTGTGTCAGCACCTTCACAGGAAAGAATTGTTTCCTAATATCTAACTCTTACCRTCTTTCATTCTGAAACCATTTCCCCTTATCCTGCTATTACTTGCTCACAAGACAAAAGTTACTGAAGTGTCTAAAAGAACCTTTAAAATAACTTTAGTCTGACTTTTTTGGGCTCTTTTAACATTTGCTTTTGAAAWAGCAGCATGCTGAGATCACYAGGCTTGAGCCAATATTAGTGTARCAGGCATAACTTGGTATTTTGCTATTTCATATATATTGAAATGACTGCAGCAGGACAGAGAGACTTCACAGGAAGCTCAGCATCAATATTRAGGATATGGCAGTTTGCTAAAAATCAAAGGCTGTGGTACTTACTRAGTGTTGCACTTGAGATGTGAATTGTC